>CAUYSK010007682.1:0-119429 GCA_963575035.1 Avahi laniger | reverse complement strand
CAGCCACCTAATCTTTGACAAAGCAGACAAAAACATACATTGGGGAAAAGAATCCTTATTCAATAAATGGTGCTGAGAAAACTGGATAGCCACATGTAGAAGACTGCACCAGGATCCACACCTTTCACCTCTCACAAAAATCAACTCACACTGGGTAACAGATTTAAACCTAAGGAGTGAAACTATTAGAATTCTAGAGGAAGATGTTGGAAATACTCTTCTAGACATTCGCCTAGGCAAAGAATTTATGAAGAAGACCCCAAAGGCAATCACAGCAATGACCAAAATAAATAAATGGGACCTGATCAAATTAAAAAGCTTCTGCACAGCCAAAGAAACTGTCACGAGAGCAAACAAACGACCTATAGAATGGGAGAAAATTTTTGCCTGCTACAAATCTGATAAAGGGCTGGTAACTAGAATCTACTTAAACTCGGGAAAATCAACAAGAAAAAATCAAACGACCCTGTCAAAAAATGGGCAAAGGACATGAACAGAAACTTTTCAAAAGAAGACAGAAAAATGGCCAAAAAATATATGAGAAAATGCTCAACATCTCTAATCATCAGGGAAATGCAAATTAAAACCACAATGAGATATCACTTATCTCCAGTGAGACTGGCATTTATCAAAAAGTCCCAAAACAATCAATGTTGGCGTGGATGCGGAGAGATAGGAACACTCATGGACTGTTGGTGGGACTGCAAACTAGTGCAGCCTCTGTGGAAAGCAATATGGAGATACCTTAAAGAGATACAAGTAGAAGTACCATTTGATCCAGCAATCCCATGACTGGGCATCTACCCAAAAGAACAAAAGACATTCTATAAAAAAGACACCTGCACTCGAATGTTTATAGCAGCACAGTTCACAATTGCAAAGATGTGGAAACAACCCAAGTGTCCATCAGTACATGAGTGAATTAATAAAATGTGGTATATGTATACTATGGAGTACTATTCAGCTTTAAGAAACAATGGTGATATAGCACCTCTTGTATACTCCTGGATAGAGCTGGAATGCATTCTACTAAGTGAGGTATCCCAAGAATAGAAAGACAAGCACCACATGTACTCACCATCAAATTGGTATTAACTGATCAACACATAAGTGCACATATAAGAATAACATCTATTGGATGTGAGGGAGGGGGGAGGGGGGAGGGGGAGAAGGAGGGGAGGAGGGGACGGGTATATGCATACACAAAGAGTGCAATGTGCACCACCCGAAGGATGGACACGCTTGAAACTGGGACTTGGGGGGAAGGGGGGGCAAGGGCAACATACGTAACCTAAACATCTGTACCCCTATAATATGCTGAAATAAAAAAAAAAGACATAATATGTTAGAACTTCTGAATTCACATATCAATGGAATAGCATTATTTTTTTCTTTTTTATACAAAACAGAAGAGGATAAACCCTTAAATTAATTTCAAAAAGCTGGGCAATCACCCATGAATGTTTTCACATGGGGTCCATATTTTCAGCGATCCCTTGACTGCATATGTAAATTGATTTTAAGATGAGATTTCTATGGCATCTACTCTCTATAGAATTATTACAGTTGGATTCTTTTTAATTACAGGATTATAAAATGGGAAAGACTTTAAGAAACAAAGAAAAGAAAGGGGGAGGTGGCAGCAGTCCAGGAACCTGCCCTGGCCAGCACTCAGTGGTCGGTCCTCCTCACCTCCTAAGTCCCCTTGCTTGAAGTTTCCAACCTCCAAACAAGAGACACTGGCTTTATGCATGAAGAGAACCTACCTGAAATGGTGGTCTGCAGCTCTCAGCTACGGGATACTAACTTCAAAAAGCTAGGCAATCACCCAGAATGTTTTCACACGGGGTAAGTCATATTTTGAGAAATCCCTTGACTGCAGAGATCATAGAGTTTAAGATTCAGGACCCCTCAGTTACAAATACCCTTTCCAAGTCCCATGCATAGTTTTGTATTTTAAAAATGTGTGTCATTTTCCTTGAAGACAACAGCAAAATTGTATCAGCTTTTGGCAACACAAAACTTGGATCTACCCATGCGCCCTCTTCCTCAAAGCCAAGTTAGTCACTCAACAGTAACACTTGCCACTCATCCTAAGTTTCTTCCAACACTTCTACCAATTGACCTACACAAGTGTCAGGGGAGATGGGCTGACATTTTGAACACCAAAAGGCAGAGAGTGTGTCAAATTTACTGGAATAAATATTTCACAAATCATATAGGGGTGCTTTTAAAAAGCATGTAATTAAATTGCAGAAATAGGGATAGTAATAGCTATTTCACTTAAGTTGTGAGGATTAAATGAGTTAATGAATAAGTGATATTTGAAAGAGCAGCCTGTTATGGATTAAGTAATCAATACCTGTTAGCTACTTTTATCATTATTCTTGCTATTATTGCTATGTTCAGTCCCTTGGTAATTTTTTTTTACAGACAGACAAATTAGCTTTGATCAAGTAGTTTGAAGAAGGTGAAAAAAAAAGAAAGAATTATATTGCAGTGCAATAAAAATTGATGCTGTAGAATGTAGAAGCACAGACAGAGTAACTTCTTTTATTATTATTATTATTTCAGCATATTATGGGGCTACAGATGTTTAGGTTACATATGTTGCCCTTGCCCCCTGAGTCCGAGCTTTAAGTGTGTCCATCCCTCAGATGGTGCGCACCCTGCTTACTGTGTGCGCATATACCCATCCCCTCCTCCCCCCTCCCACCTGCCTGATGCCCAATAAATGTTGTTCTTCTATGTTCTTTGGTGTTGATCAGTGAAACCAATTTGCTGGTGAGTACATGTGGTGCTTATTTTTCCATTCTTGGGATACTTCACTTAGTAGAATGGGTTCCAGCTCTATCCAGGAAGAGGTGACTTCTAATTCGGGAAAATAGAAGACAAACACATGTGCCTTGGGAGAAAGCCAGAGATTGAATGTTTCATTTGATTGGAGAAGTATGAAGCATGAAAAGAAATATAAACAGGGTTAAAAAAATTCTTATAATAACAATATTAGCAATAATGACAAAACAATACAAAATAAAATGATTCAAAAGCTATTTTGTCAGTTAATATATGGGAAATTATACACTCATTTTTTAAAAATGGAGTTACATTGAGGTTTTCAGCCTAGATACCCATCCCCCACCACAAAAAAAGGACAACATGCTTCAAAAAAATAGAGCACCCACAGTTTGCTTTGAAAGGGAAAATGGACAACAGATGAGGGTGGACTGATTGGAGAGGTCCCAGCGGCTGATGGAGGAGGGATCTGGAATTCTGGAGAACACTGGGCTACAGATGGAGGTGAGGGATGCGTAGTAGGTAAAGATTGCTCTCTCAGATTAGAGGGCGGGTGATTGTGCCCACGGATGATGATAACAAAGAAGAAAAATTCAACTGAAAACCTTAGAGAAACATGCATTTTGGGGTATGAGAAGAAAGAAGAAGAGCAAGTGAAAGTAACAAAAGCATAGGCAAAGCAGAAGGGCAAAGAAGTTACTGAAGTGAAGTCAGGAGAAATAATTCACTGAAGGATAAGCAAAATTAAGAAAGAGCCTTTGGATTCAGGCATTAAGAGTCCAACCACAAAATTTAAGAAAGTGACCTTTATGGAGAAGTATGAGTGAAAATTAAATCGCTTAGACAGTAAGGAAAGGCATTCGTTATGTGGTTGGCAATTTTGGTAGAGAAAAAAAGACAAAAGCTATTATCCCAGCCATGATTTTATTTAATCTTGATAAAGTCTATTGCAATAATTCAGCACATCTGTCTCCCATACTCCAAACTCTTCTTTTTTGAATCTATTGCAAATACTTCATCTTAAGAATCTTTCTAATGTGAAGGTAAAATAGTAACATTCTCATGCTCAAAAACATTGATGACTTCATTCTGATGTTTAAATTATACACAATTCTTCAGACCAGCCTTCAAGGTCCTCCAACATATGAACTAAATATCACTTCCTGTTTATTCTCGGACTGTTCCCCAATTTATATTCTGTTACAGCAAAATTATAATATTCACTATTCTGAAAGCATGCCTGAACTTTCAAGTCTTTATATGTTCATGGTCTTTCTTGCACTTAGTTCAGAGTATGACTTCCACATCGACATGCTGGGTTCATACATAGACTCCTATTCCATTCCAAGTGCTGCTTTCTTCATCAAATTTTTTTCATGATTGCTGTGAACTGAATTGTGTCTCCCAGCACCAAATACATCTGTTGGAGCTCTAATCCTCAATGTGACTGCATTTGGAGATAGGCTCCTTAGAAAGTAGTTAAGGTTAAATAAAGTCATAAAGGTAGGAGCCCTATTCCTATAGAGCCAGTGGCCGTAAGAGAAGAGACTCATTCTCATCCTCCCTTCCTCTCCCCAACCCTTTGCTCTTGCTCAGAGGAAAGGTCATGTGAGAACAAAGCCGGCATCTACAAGACCGGAAGAGAGCCCTCACCAGAAACCTAACCCTGCCAGAAACTTGATCTTGGACTTTCCAGCTCCCAGAACAGTGAGAAAATAAATTTCTGTTGTTTAAGGCACCTGGCCTGTGATATTTTGTTATGGCATCTGAAGCTGAATAATACACTGATCCAAAACAATATTTCATCACTTGCTATTTATTTTTACTATTTATTGAATTCATTTTTGCTAAACTATAAGATTATTATAGTCTGAAGAGCATTAGATATATTTTTATAGCCAACTTATCACATATACTAGGATAAAATTCATCGTGGAGAAGAAATAGAAAATTTATTTTATACACCATTGTAACAGCTGGCCCCATTACATTATACACTGCACGATCAACATACAATATTAGATTGAATTGGAATTGTAAAATTTCTGGCTCTAACTTAATCAGATTCTATTAAATAATTCAATTATTGTGTGTGTGAATTGACAAAGTAGCCTCCTCTTTGAGAAGTTAAGAGTAAATGCTCAAATCTAATTTTCTAAAAGTGCTGTAATTTAAACTTTTTTCATTGCAGATCACATATACACACATCTGAAAATCTGTATGGTTTATTGGATATTTTAAAAAAACTACAAATTAATGTATATGTATTATAACTATGTGAAATGGGAAAGTCATTTTCTTCCTGAACAAGACTACAGGTCCAAAAATGAAAGTAGAATTTAATCTCTAATACTCTCAGTGATTCTCATCTATACATCAATAGCTTTGAGAAAAATATGGGTCAGACAATTTATGATGTTTACACTGTAGCTTTGTCTTAAAAGCTATGACTTTATCAACACAGTAGCAAGGGCACTTAATTTGCTAATATGTTGACTACGGCAAAAATTATTTGCAACACTGTACATGATAAAATTAACAAGAACTAAATATTGGAAATTCGCTAATTATTCTCCTGGTATTAGTTAATGCATCAGTATTGGGTGACATTATGTATCTTCACAATAATCCTATTACATTGGTACTAGTACCCCATTTGGAGGTATGAAGTTCAGAGTATTACAGCCAGATTTCTAAAGAATATATAATGCTATATATATTACATGTAACATCATATAATGATGATGATGTTACATATAGTATTATATATTATATAATAATGTGTAATGTTAATATAATCTAATAGGACATAAAATAACAATTTATAATATGTATAGTTAGAGAAGGAATCAGAACCCTAAAGTCTGTTCCATTTCCAACATCCTGTACTGACTAAGACTTTAAAACATCATTTATGGTTTTTTCTATTTAAAAATTAGAGAAAAAAGTATGTACATATAAGTATGTAAGGCAATGGACATTAATTAACTTGATTCAGCTACTTCACAATGTATACATACCTATATGTCAAAACAAAACATCATGTTGTGTGCCATAAATATATGTACATTTGTCAATTCAAAAAAGTAAATAAAAGTTTTAAAAAATAAAGAAAAAAGTCATCATTTGAAAACACGAGTTACTGTAAGCTATTATTTATGTTTATAATAAAAAGTACAAAGAAAAATACAATACAGTAAAAGGTGTCTCTTGCGCTATCTTATATATTAAAGTCTCTTATCTTAGGTTACTCTTTTCATTTGGGATTTTTTATAGGTATGGTATGTTTCCACCCAAAGAATAAACTAGGTTTCGCTTATCTTTAATTTAATCTTGAAACCTGACTTATTGAATTTCATTTGCTTCTAAGTAATGTGCAATATAAACTTTGTTCATCGAATTATGAAATTCAATATTTTTTTCTTCCAGGTAATAAAAGATTTTTAAATAAATGACATTTCGTTCCACTGTATTACATTTGGTGGTGTGTCATAGATAAGTATGGGGAAAAAGCAAAAATCTGAAGCATTTATGTCTTTTAAAAGTGAGCCTGCTATTTAATATGTGCAACCTCCAAGGTATTTTTTTATTAAAATAAAAAAAAATTCTTAAGCTTGTACTGCACATGTTAAATTAGTTATTTTCAGATTATAAGCATTTCATATATTAAGCAGTCAGCATAGCTGAAAACGAACACTTTAGAAAATGGACTGAGGGGCTTGCCTACCAACTAAAATTTATTACACTAAAGTTAACGGCAAAAGTTGAGATGTAATTAGCTCAGAGCATGAATCCGTGAGAGAAACCTGTCAATACACACCCCCTCCTTCCTCCTACCTCCGCTCCGGTTTAAGCTGTGATCTCTCCCTCTTAACTCCTTTGCACCTGCCTACGCTTTCCTACTTGCCGTACAAGATCTGCATCTATTAAATTCCTCCATGTGTCTTTCCAACCTCTCAGTCATCCTTCTTAAAATTAATGACTTACTCTGACCGACCCTTCTGTAGGGGCTACCAGCCACCTGGATGGTGATGAAAACGCTCTGCTGCCTACAACACATGCCACGTATGTCTCCGTCTACAACATTAGAGAAATCTTTATGGTCCCCTGGAGCACTTACAATTCTAACATTTCATAAATGTTAAATCTGCCAACCTAAATGTAATTTCAGCTCACTCTCTAAAACCTTGTAAGTGCAAGATGTACACAAGGGTGCTATTCAGAGGACGGACAGACAGCAGTTACTATCTGTGGCTATGGGACGGCTCTCTTTCCCCACAGAGGGAAATTTTACTTTTACTATCCTGGTGCAGCCTTTCTTCTCTCTTGTCCACATTTCTGCAGTTTCCTCATCTCCTTATCTCCACGCTCTTCATGTTTCAGTTCATCGCACTGTTGTCACAGCCATCGTCCCGCAATGCCTCTTTGCATTTGCTGAGCTTCGGCTCTAGAACCTCGAGCTTTAGCATTGAAGTCTCATTTGTCCTTTTCTCTGTGTGCTCTTTCCAGGGCAGTTACGAGTGGTGTGGCCACTTTACAACTGTGATAATATCATCTTCACCATCACACACAAGCACTACAAGCCACATTATCTCTTCCCGTGTTGCCTTCCATCCCATGCCATCAACAGTGACAAGTAAATGTCACACTACCACATGACACATATTGATATTATCTCATTTTTCTGGCAAGTAAGTTATTCACATGCTAATGCTTACCTGATATTTGCAACCCAATTCCAAAATCCCACTTTGAGATTTCCACCCCACCCACTTATGGCCACTCTTAGTATTCATTATTTTATTCTTCACATTTCCAGCAAAAAGTATATGTCAACGCAAAATTAGTGATCAACAGCAGTTTAATGAAGAGACTATAATCGTAACAATGTAAAAGGGTTAAGAGAAACCAATAAGGTGAAGCCCCCCAAAGTGAGAGCAGCACAAGCAGTTTTTACCCAGGACTGAATGGGCAAGCGGAGGGACAGTTACTTGACCTTAACAAACCCAGGTTGGCCCTCTGGCCGGAGCCACAGGATCTGGCTTGGCAATAAGGGAGCTGCAGGAATAGATGCCCTGATCCTCCCCCACTGCCCTCCAACCTACTGCCAGTGTATCCAAATGCTACAGGAAGCCCGGGGCAAGGGAGCCTGTTTGATGCAGTCCATAGGACCCAAACTTTGGCCATGCAGCTGCTGCAGGAGTGTGGCTCTGCCAGCCACCACGGACAGAAGTGTGCATGGAAAGTGACAAGATGCATGGTGCTCACCTGCTGCCACTGGCCCACAGGTCTACTTCCGCAACGTGGGATACAAGACCTTCTCCTCAGAGTATCCTGAGTGATGTGTGAATGCAAAACCCATTTCACAAGAGCAGATTGAAAACGAGAGAGCCGTCATCAGCCAGTGTGGAAAACCAGTGCTAAACATCGTCTACAAGCCAGCTGATGTCCAGGGCACCCAGTTGAAATTCTTCCCTTCTTCAGCCTTGGAAGTGCCTACCACGCATCCAGGTGCGAGTTCCCGGCCAACTGGAACGTTGCAGCTCTGTGGACCTCCCAGGCCTACACGACTCACCTACACTACAAATGGGTCTCTGTGGAGGACAGCCACCTGGCTGGTATGAGCTCCTCCCGCTTTTAAGAAGAAATAGACTGCATTGGCTGTGTCAGGGAAAAGGTAGGCCAGGTCCCGGTCCTCTGTGAGGCTGGGCTTTCCCATTCACCCACCATCTGCATGGCTTACCTCTTGAAGACCACGCAGTTCTGCTTGAAGGAGGCCCTCCGTTACATCAAGCAGAAGCAGAGAAGGAGTGTGATCTCGCCTAAGTTTGACTTTGCAGAGAAGGAGTGTGATCTCGCCTAAGTTTGACTTCATGGGCCAGCTCCGGGCCTCCACACCCCACCCCCAGCCTCCCTCCTACCAAGTGAAGGCAGCAGGCTCCTGTCAAGGAAGACCTTGACAGATCATTTGCAGACACTGAGCCCTGATGTGCAGGGTGCCTACTGCACATTCCTTGTCTTGGTGCTGAAGCCAGTGCCCACCCACTCCTTGATCTCAGAGATCTGCAAAAGCCCCACGGCCACAGCTACATCCTGCTATAACTAAGACGCGGGAACCAGTTCAACAGGAAGAGCAATGGTGGTTTTGATTCTTAAACTTGTGGATATTTCATACCAGTGCAATAGCAAGGACTTCATTCTGTTCTGCTGCCCTAGTGAGAGGGTGAGTGGTCACCAGGTTTGCAAACAAACTTAAGACTGGCCTCGGGGATGGGTTCTCCACAGGGAAGGAAGGTCAAGCCATTAAGGGAGCACAGCACGTGCTGACTACTGGACCTCCAGACCCCCAGCCGTCTCAGGAAAGCCGGTCCTTGCACCTTGGAGCACATCTTTTCATTTCAAGCGTAAGTCAATAAATGTCTGCAGCAATGTAGGAGAAGGCAGTCACTGAACCAAGAGAAAAGGCAGTTATAAAGACAATTCATTTTGACGGAAACACAATTTGTATCTTACTGTTTGAACTTTGGCAGTCTCAGTGTCTGTCTGTTGTTGGTTCAAGGCATAAGCTGATCACCATCTAGTCAGGAAAGTAGACTGTGTTTGTAGAGACATAATATTAATATACATGGCAGTTTGAAGTCTGAAATGTTTTCTAGATTCCCTCTTGTGCTCAATGGAGGCAGATGGTTGAAGTAGTGAGCTGTTAACTCCTCTGGGTTTCTCTTTCAGTGAGAGTCCTTCCCTGACCTTGTACTTGGTCATGATTCTTATGCATACTTGAACCTGTCTCGTTGTGCCTCTCCTCAAAGCAACTTTTGTGTCATTTGAAAAGAGATTTTCAGACCATGGACCAAAATCCATCTCCCGTGGCCAAGGCAATGGATAAAAAGGGTCCCTACTGTATATTCTGGGTCTAGGGTGTTGAAAACAGTCCTTTCCTGAATTTGTTGCCCTTATATGTCTTTCGTCATGACACTGTTTTCTTCCCTGCCCCAAGGGACTGTCTTCAAGCCATTGACTTCTGGGATCTTCAGATCTTGTGATGTGATACTACTACTTCTTTTTTGTCTATAGGTTATTTTACCAGGGGAAAAGGCAATAATTTCCTAAAACCCATGTAAATGTGAAGAAAAATGGCATGATACAGGTTGTTGTTGTTTACAGTGTAGAATAAAAATAATGATAATAATAATAAAGACTGAACCTTTGAATTCACAGAACAGGCTGAAGAATGTGGGACACTCACTACCTCTGCAATGACAAGTGAGGAACAAATTCACAACAGAACTTCAAATACACACAGAGGAACCCTGCTGTCTCCTTTCAGTACAACTTCCAATGCTCATTAAACTCTACAATAGTAGAATATGCTTTTTTCTTTTTAGCATAAATTCTAACTCTTTTGCCCAGTAAGTAGATAAAAGCATTGCTTTTTACAAAAGTGATCCTTGACCCAGCTAACTTTTATGCTTGAAGAAAAATCTCCAAGATAAGGAATAGCTTTCTAAATAATCAAGAACAATACAACAATAAAATTCCATTTGAGACTGGCTTCCACATTTAAGACTCTCGTAATTTCTGAAGCAAAGTAATTTAGAATTGTGTTTTTTATATATAAATAACACCCTCAAGTCCAAAAACCTTTGAAACTGGATGACTATAAGGCATTTGAAGTTATTGTGAGAGCCAAGATGCCAAGCCGGTCAGCACTTAGGGAGCTCACACGAGCAGGTCTGTGATTAGAACTGAGATGAGTTAAGTGATGTGAGCAGATGAGTAAAAACCAGGGACGACCCATTTACTAAGGACTGAACTAATTTCTGTCCTACTTTTCTTAGATGGAGAATGCTTACATCTTATATAATGTGATAATTGCCCTTAGGTTTGTTACAACAATGTGAACTATGGATAAACTAATCCTTATTTAGAGAATCAGGCACAAAGAAAGTGGAAATGGGCCAACCACAATATACCCTAACTGAGATGCTGGGAAAAGAAGGCGCTTATGTGACTACTTCATAAAAAGTTTAAAGTCTCAAAACAAAAACAAAAAAGAAGAAGTTTCAGATATGTAGTTGCATGAGTTAGTATGTGCTTTCTGATTATTTTTTTAAAAATTGGATTCTCACAGTGGCTTATTTTGTGGGGCCTCCAGAGCCAGACTACGTGAATTTGGGTCTCAACTCCACCCTTGACCAAAGGTATAAACTTAAACAATTTATGTAACGTCTCTGTGCCTCAGTTGGAGTAATAATCATGTCCCTTGAGAGTGTTGCTTTGTGAATAATATGGGTATGAAACTGAGGACTGAACTCCTATCTTTTTCTTTTGCTCAAAATTCCTTCCTAAGGAGGCCAGATGAGTCATGCTTACAAGTGATAAAATCTCAGTAAACAAGTTTTTATGACGTTGTTTGCTTTCCAATTTGATTCTGGTATAGCATCATGTGATAGATAAAAGACCCTCAAACATTCCTAACTCTTTCAGCCAATGGTCAACTAATGATTCCCTAAATCCACCTATGATTTGTAAGCCCCTGCTTTGAGATGTCCCACCTTTTTGGGCCAAACCAATGTATGCCTTCCATGTATTGATTTATGACTTTAACTGTAACCCCTGTCTCTCTAAAATGTAGAAAACCAAACTGTAACCTAGCCATACCGAGTCCACTGCTCAAGACCTCATGGGCGTAGCTCCGGGTCATGGTCCTCAAATTTGGCTCAGAGTAAATCTCTTTAAAATTATCTCACAGAGTTTGGTCTTTTTTCCGTTGACAAAACCATTTAAGTTAGAAGAGGATCTAGCATATAGTAAGTGCTCTATGTGTTAGTTTTTACTATTATGTATGAATGCAGTAGAATTAAAAAGCAAATAAGTATAGATCTGTGATTAAAACTTAAATGAAATGAAATGATTTGAATAGCAGGACAAAATGTAGCAATGATAATATTTACAAAAGCAATATTATAAAATATTATAATATATTATTATAATTATTACTATTGGAAAACATTAAAAATTTCCATATGATACAAAGGAAAATTAGGTAAAATTAAGTGAAAATATATTTTTAAAAGTTAATAACTAATAAGTCTAGTTTCTATCTTGAATATTTAATGTAAATTTAAAACATATTTGTTAATGCCAACAGAACTTACAGATATTCAGAAAAAGTAAAAAGAATAATCCTTAATACCATAAACTATGATACTTAGAAAAGGTTATATTTGAAAGAAATTGTGTAACCTTAGTAATTGTATAATCTTATAATAAATAATAATATAATTAATTATATTAATTGTATAATCTTAATTAGTAAAGAATAAAGATGAAAAACAATGAATTTAGTTTTCATCTTAAGAAATTCAAAAAACAATTTAGGAAAATAGGAGAAATCAGGAAGGAAATTAATAAAGATAAAACTGATGCCGGCCGGGTGCAATCGCTCACACCTGTAATCCTAGCATGTTGGGAGGCTGAGGCAGGAGGATCACTTGAAGTCAGGAGTTTGAGAACAAGCAAGAAGAATTAGCAGGGTGTGGTGGTGCAGCCTGTAGTCCCACCTACTCAGGATGCTGAGGCTGGTTCGGGGTGATCACTTGAGCCCAGGAGTTCCAGGCTGCAGTGAGCTATGATGACGCCACTTCACTCTAGTCCAAGTGACAGAGTGAGGTCTTGTCTCAAAAAATAAACAAATAAAACTGATGTCAATTAAAATATTTTTAAAAAGTTGAAAATGTCTGAAATCTGATACTTCATAAAGATTAATAAAATAGAGTAACCGCATGGAAGTCTTACCAAGCAAAATGATAGGGGACGTGGATGACAAGATCAGGAATGAAACATGAATCCCAGAGTAGATACAGAAAAAAGTAAGAGGATTATAGGCAAACAGTACATAAACTATACAGCAGCAAATTTTAAAACTTAGAAAAAATTTTGATTTCTTAGCAAAACACAAATTTCTGAAATCAAGCCAAGAAAATAGGAGAAGGTAAATAAGCCATTTACCACTGACAAAATTGAGGAAGTTATTAGCGCTCTACCATTGAAAGGGACATCAAGAACAAACAGGTCATTCACAAATGGATGCTTTTTCCCTATCTCTTGAAGAACAGAAAATTCCAACAGTGTTTACAATATCCCAGACCATGGAAAAGATAGAAGACTCCCAATTTATTTTGTGAATATAGCTTACCCAAATATCTGACAAATACCAAATGCTAGTCTGATTTAAGAGTAGACATGCCTATATAACAAATAAATATTGGTGAAAAGATACAAAAGTACATTATGCAGTATCTATATCAGACACTGATAGAAACTGCAAGATTTGTTCAATGTCAGAATTTCTTTAGCACATTTTACCACAGCAACAAACTAAAGAAGAAAAAAACATATGATGATATCAATAGATACTGAGAAGTACTTGATAAAAATACTGTGGCTATTAATACATACTCTACATAAAACAGAAAAATTTTTTCTTGGGAAATTAATAGGATCCTCACTATATTTCGTTGCTACAGAGATTTGCATTTCATTACATAAAATAAATGTTGCTCCTGGAAGTGAAGGCACTTGATTACAAAAGCCTCCTGGAGCTTTTAACTTTATTTCAACGTCACTTTAAAATATTAAAGATGAAGCATTAATTAAACATAGAGAGATAAGACTTAAATATTAACTTGCAGACAACTAAGAGCTGTGCTTAAAGGAGAATGAGAACCATCATCTCGGGACTGCTTGAGGGGTACTTAATTCACCCTCGACATTTTACTTCAAGACGTTATCTTCCCCACAAAGGTACGAGTTCGCTGCAGCTACTTCTGAAAAATATAGCATGAGAGGCTGAGGATTTTCCATTAAAATGTGTGGCTCTTTTTTCACTCTCTCGCTTAGTATATTCTATTACTAGATCTAAGGTGGAGCAAATAATTACCCAGATTTGGCCATTTATTATCAGAGAATTCTCCCTTGAATTGGACTATAGACGTTGCAGTTTAATATGAACCATGTAGTTAAAAAAAAAGAAAAAGTTTCCAGAAGCTTTGTTTCAGTTTGTTACTGTATATCTTGCTAATTAAGGAGAATTGGATATTATCTGATTCATGTCTTTGTGCATTCAAAAAGAGGAAGGGAACTATTAATTGGTAAGGCCAGTTTAAGATTTTAAAAAAAATCTCTAAGTATGATCAGTTGAAGTTGAATTTAATTGTGCTCTGATATCATTAATTGAGTTCAATTTTAACTGAGGGCACTCACACATCCATTTGCTGCAAACGTAGGTAGGTTAGAACACTATTTGTAATCACAGAAAATTTGTTAATTAAAAAATTAAAAAGTGAACTCGTCTGCTCTTTCATGAGATAAAACATTAAATTAACTGTTCAGAAGATGCTATATCTAAGACAGATTATTCTAACTGAGAGGGGATAACACCCTATCCTATTCAAATACTCGTCTAATATGTCTACCAATTAGTAAAATGTAAACTTTCAAATTGCATACAAACTATTAGCATTATTCACCTCAGTATGAAACCACTGTCTGCTTCTGAAAATAATTACCTAATGGCACCAATCATGTATTTATAATGTCAATGAATTAGATGAAATGTTTTTATAAAAGCAATCTTATTCCAACATAACTTACAAGAATACAAATAGGAATTCTTTAGATTTCTGAAATCTTTATTTAACAAATGATTATTGTTTCAGGATTTGTGCTCAGCCCTGGAGATAAGGAGTAGAAATACTCTCTCTTCCCTGGACAAAGGTACTGACTAAGGTAGGATATAGATCAAAATCTATATGAAGATAAGAGCTGTGGTATAAATTTGGGTGCTATGAATATGTATAGTAGGGACATTTTATTCAGCTGTGAATGAAAGGAGGTATCCAAGGAGGGAAGATGTGGGGTAAGAATAGAAAAGCAGAAAAGATAATTAGCATGGTAGAAAATGGGCATTTCAGGCAGAGAGAAGGTCTTATTCAAAGACCCAGATAATGAGAAACTGTTATGTAATGCAGAAAACAGTTCTGGTACCACGGCAGCAATGAAGGGAGAATGGCAAACTAGGTTAAACTAGTGGCATGGATAAGAAGAAAAGAGAATGGAATCTAGAGCTATTTCAAAGTACAACTTGTAAGACTTTGTGGCTGGTGAAATGGTAAAAGGAAGTTGGAAGAAGGGTTCATCTAAAATAATTAACCTAGAAATCGGTTAAAGAGCAGCACGGCGCTAGCCACTAAGATATGGACTGCAAGAAGAACAGGATCACTGGGAGAAATGATGAGTTTAGTTTGTAGCACGTTGAGTTTGAGCTGCCACTGGAACATCTAGCTGGAGATGACCGCAGATACATAGACGTGGAGGAAATCATTTGGGGACATAAGAACGATAGCCAAAGCCATGGAAAAATGTCTATAAATGGTAGGAAGAATGTGAAATCAGGTTGAAATTATTAATGGGCACTAAGTCTTGAATGGGACTCGGTGACTTTAATATGGGATAGTTCGATCTGCTTTTAAGTATTTACCTTTAACACATCCAGGAAATAGAGCACACCGTCTTCCAAACCACTCTGTTGAAATGCTTCATTATAATCCATGAAAATCGCTATCTAGATTCAATTGTTTCCTTAATACTCGATTTTTATCCACAATCCTTCTTTCAGGGACTCCAATTGCACACATTTTGGCTGCTTGAAGTTGATGCACAGCTCACTGATGCTCTATGTATTTTTTTTTCCTGTGTTTCATTTGGGATAGTTTCTTTTTTTTCTTTTTTGCATTTTTTTTTATTTTTTTATTTCAGCATATTACAGGGGTACAAATGTTTAGGTTACATATATTGCCTTTGCCCCATCCGAGTCAGAGCTTCAAGTGTGTCCATCCTCCAAAAGGTGCACACTGCACCCATGAGGTGTGTACATACCCATCCCCTTTGCCCCCTTCAAACCCGCCCAACACCCGATGAATATTACTAGTATATGTACACATAAGAGTTGACCAATTAATACCAATTTGATGGTGAGTGCATGTGGTGGTTGTATTTCCATTCTTGTGGTGCTTAGTAGAATGGGCTCCAGCTCTATATCCCCGTTGTTTTCCGTGGCTGAGTAAAACTCCATGTTCCGCATATTTCACATTTTATTAATCCGCTCATGTATTAATGGACACCTGGGCTATTTCCACATCTTTGCAATTGTGAATTGTGCTGCTATAAACATTCTAGTGCAGATGTCTTTTTTATAGAATGTCTTTTTTTCCTTTGGGTGGATGCTCAGTAATGGGATTGCTGGATCAAATGGTAGTTCTACTTGGACCTCTTTGAGGTATCTCCATATTACTTTCTACACAGTGTTAATGAATCTAAAATTTTCTGTTAGAGACTTGGAAGGTTGAAGAAGAGTAAAATGAAGTAGAATATAACATTTTACTCCTTGAGGAGTTTATAATGTAAGTGAAAGCATGCAAGAATCAACTAGAAAATAATTTTCAGCAATAGATGAACAAGTATTGACATTATTTTAGGATTATGGTCCAGTGCCACCCCCAACCCTCCAAAAAGGCAAGCAACAAATATCTTTACAAATGCAAAAGTGATTACTTATAATGAATATTGTTTTGAGCACATTTCGTAACCTATCATTATAAGAGTTTGACCTGGTTAAAGAACACATACCACAGTGCTCTGCACAGGGTGGATTTTTAATGAATTGATAATGACATTTGCCCCAGGCAACTGGTAAAAGCCCAGTCCTGCGTGAAAGTGCTTTAGTTGCATTAGAGTCTTCTCCAGACACTTATTACCATTCTAAGAGTCAAGTGTGCAATAAGATCCACATATTTGTTAATATAGAAGCAAGAATTTCAATAACATGATTATCCCTTCTCATTCTTAAGTAAATTTAAAAGCAATGATTTAAAAAATTCCATGACTGAATTTCCAAAGATTATTGCCTTAAGCAACTGAAATTGAATAATAATTGTACTGTATATATCTCCTATTAATTTTGTATCTCAGACACTTAATCAGTGATATCGGAAAGGAAGATTATTTATTCAAAACTGTATTAATTAAGATAGGGAGAAGAATAAGACATATATTATTTATACTCCAATGGCTCATTTAACTTTGAATTAACCCCCCAAAATTTATGATAGGCTGAAATTAATTATGGCCTTTTAAAAAGAAACTTATAGAGAAAAATCTGTAAGTTTAACAAACATCTTAGACAATAAAATGTTATGAAATTACACATATATATTTATGATTAGTTGGGGATTATGGTTTAATGCAGCATATATTCAAATCTAAATTATTTGTCTTTTAGCAGTGGTGCTTTCCTCAAGACAACCACCAGTGCATAAAACAGTTAGTCTTCTGTATTTCAGAGAAAGATCTATTTCTACTGCAGAAACTTTAAAGCATTAAGGCTTCAGTTCAGAAATTTTTATTGCATTTATTAGAAAAGATTAAAATATTTGGTTTAGAAGATTTATTTATTTATTTATTTATTTATTTATTTATTTATTTATAGACAGAGTCTGGCCCTGTCTCTCCAGGTAGAGTGTTGTGGCATCATCATAGCTCTGCATAGCACTGCAATCTCAAACTCCTGGGGTCGAGCAATCCTCCTTACTCAGCCTCCCAAGTAGCTGGGACTACCGGCATGTGCCACGATGCCCCACTAACTTTTCTATTTTTAGCTCAGGCTGGTCTCGAACTCCTGAGCTCAAGCTATCCTCCCGCCTTGGCCTCCCAGATTGCTAGGATTACAGGTGCAAGCCACTGTGCCTAGCTGGTTTAGAAAATTTAAATGAACAAATACTTTGAAAAATATTTTCACCATGTAATCACCTGCTAGATTTCTGGTGAGAGATTGCTCTTCAGTGGGCGGTGACAGGCAGCATAGGTGAGGGAAGGCTCATGCACTGTGGATATGTACATTGTCTGAAATACATTAGATGAAAATTCACAGGCAGTTTAAATACAGACCCAAAAATACTTTGTGCATTTGTGGCTTTCTGACATGTTTTCTTTTCAAGAAAATGCAAACTATAGATGACCCCCTAAGAAGATCTTTTCATTGCCATCTCTTTCTTTAACCTACTAAATGTCATTGAGTTTATATTATTTCACAGACATAAATGCCTGGGTTTTAAAATGTATACATTACATCTATGAAAAGATGAAAGAAAAAAACCATGAAAGCAGTATGCATAAAATGAATCCTTAATATTTCAAATCCTAATTAATATTCCAAGAGTTAAGAATAAGAATCTTATTATTTTACTCTTTATTTCTATAGTTACATAAACTTAATGCTATTTTTCACACATAAGTCTTTATATCCTTTTAAGAAACGCCTAATTTTCATGTGTCCTTTTGTTATTTTAGACAAAAAAACTTCTAAGTGCACAATGATTTACATAAAGAAAATTCTGCAATCCTTTTAGTTTCTATAATTTTCAATACTTAAACCTGACACAGAACCATTTCATTTAGTATGCTGTAGTTTTTATAAAAAGGACTCCAGAGAGCTCTCTTGCCCTCTTTCTGTCGTGTGAAGGTGCACAGAGAAGTCAGTACCTACCACCCAGAAGAGGGTTCTCACCAGAACCCAACCATGCTGGCGCCCTGATCTCAGACTTCCACCTTTCAGAACTGTGAGAAATAAATGTCTGTTGTTTACACCCCCACCAATGGTAGGCTATCAGGTCATTAAGTATGAAATGTCCGATTCTGTTAAGTATTAAGTTTGACAGTTGATCTCTCTGACATTTCACTTTGACACTTTTTTTTCCTATTGTGAAGGTACATCCTCAGTCTTTCAAACACACATTTTGGCTTGTGATTGTCTTTCAAATTTTTTTTAGAATAATTTTTGTGAAACCATGGGTAAGTCAAAAATTTGTTTTGAATATATTTTTGAAAATATTGAAAATATTTTTGAATATGAGTTCCATCATGGAACCAATGCAATGCAGACAGCTTAAAATATCAAAGCATTTGAGAAGGATGTGGCTAATGAATGCACAGTATGTCAACGGTTTGAGAAGTTCCATTCTGGTAATTTTAATTTTGAAAATGAGCCACGTGGGTGACCTGAGACCAAGGAGGACAACGATGAGCTGAAAGTTGTATTGGAAGTGAATCCATCTCAACCTATGCATCAATTAGCAGCAAGGTTTTAACATTACTATTCCAACAATATTGAACCATCTGAAACAAATTGGCAAGGTAAAGAACCTGGACAGATGGGTTCTACAGGAATTAAATGAGCTTGAGAAGAAAAATTGTCTCGAAGCTTGCCTTTCTTTGCTGTCACAACATAAAGGAGAACCATTTCTGCACCATATTGTTACATGTGATGAAAAATAGATTCTTTTTTACGATTGCAAGCATTTGGCACAATGGTTGGATAAAGATGAAGTGCCAAAACACAGTCCAAAACCAAATATTCATCAAAAAAAGCTAATGGTGTCTATTTGGTGGTCCAGCATGGATATTATCCTCTACAGCTTCATGAAACCTGGCCAGTCGATCACAGTGGATGTCTACTGCAACCAACTGGATGAAATGATGAGGATGCTTGTGATTAAGCAGCTGAGATTGGTCAATAGAGACAGGCTAATCCTCTTGCAAGACCACATGTCACAAAAAACAATGCTGGCCAAACTATAGAGGCTGGACTTGGAAGCTCTCTGTCATCCACCTTACTCACCAGACCTTGCACCATCTGACTACCTCTTCTTCCAGGCTTTGGATCACCGCTTGCAAGAAAAAATATTCAATTCTCAACCAGCCGTAGAAAACGCCTTTTGAGATTTCATGCCCACTAGTTCTCCAGGCTTCTTCACTGTTGACATAAACAAGCTACCCTTACGATGGCAAAACTGTATCGATAGTTTAGGCACAATCCCTGATTGATTGTACTGCTTCTTGTTCGAGATATAATAAGCTAAATTTTTTATTCGAAATCGGACATTTCATATTTAATGACCTAATACTACAGTAGCTCTAACTAAGATTCATCCATGACCTTAATCTCATCAATATGAAACACCAGTCAAACCCAAATTACAACACATTTAACAAACTGGCCTGTAATCTCCAAAAGTAACCTTGAAGTCATGAAAATCAAGAAAAAATTGAGGAAATGTTTTAAGTTGAAGGCAACTAAAGGAAATTGACAAATATAACACAGGATTCTGGCCTTGGATTCTTTTGCTATATAGGACATTATAGCAAAAATTGGTAAAACTTAAATGATATCTGAAAACCAGATAGCATTAATAATAATAATCTGTGTTCATTTCCTGATTTGTGTAGCAAAATTTTAGTTACGTAGGAAAATGCTTTTGTTTATAAGAAATAATATTAGTTTTGGGGCATGATAATGCATCACGGTGTGATCTACTCTGAAATGGCACCTGGGGGGAAATAAGTTCACGTTACTGTCCTTACAGTTTTTCTAGAAGCTTGAGATTGTTAGAATAATAAATAAACAAAAGTAAGAATCACATGCAACCTTGTCATCTGAATGACTGAGAAACAAAATTTGTCTACGTTTTCCTCATTTTGTCCTTCTCTTAGCTGGTTCTCTCCTGGAGATTTCAATGAATTCACCAAGATTGGTTTTCTGTTCCACAAATCCACCCCCACGGTCACATGTCACCTTTTCCAGCTGGTATCTCCCCAGACCTCTGAGCAGCTGAAGCCCATAGACTGCCTTGCTCTTCTCAGCATCATTTCTTGAGTGCTCTGATGGTTAATTTTATGTGTCAACTTGGCTGAGCCATGGAGCTAAGATATTTGGTCAAAAGCTATTCTGGACTTTTCTGTAAGGGTGTTTTTGGATGAGATTTACATTTAAATCTGTATACTTTAAGTTCAATAGTTTGCCCTATAGAATGTGGATGGGCCTCATCCAATCAGTTGAAGATCTCAATAGAAAAAGACTGATCTTTCCCAAGCAAAAGGTAATTCACCAACAAATGACCTTCACACTTGAACCACTGCATCAGCTTTTCTCTGGGTCACCAGATTGCCATAGACCTGCCAGCCTCCACAATCATGTGAGCCAATCCCTTAAAATCTCTCTCTCTCTCTCTCTCTCTCTCTCTCTCTCTCTCTCTCTCTCTCTCTCTCTCTGTATAAACACACACACACACACACACACACACACACACACACATACACACAGACAAAACCAATAGGATCTGTGCATGTGTGCATATAGAGATGGATATAGATATACACAAATCTTGTCAATTCTGTTTCTCTGGAAAACCCCGACTAATACTAGTGCTAGCAAAGATCCTCCTTTACTTCTTCCCATGTATACTTGAGATGTAACTATTTACAAAACTTTTCTTAAGAACAATAGAAGTCCAACAGTGAGATTCCGTATGTATTTTAGGATGAATTTATTCTATTTCTGAAAAAAATGCTGCTGGGATTTTGGTAGGGATTGCATTGAATCTATAGATCACTCTGGGTGGCACAGACATTTAACAATATTAATTTTTCACTAAAATTCATAAACATAGGATGTATTTCAAATTATTTGTATCTTATTTAATTTCTTTAAACATTTTTTTTCTTTTGGTTTTCATTGTACAAGTTTTTCACCTCCTCGGTAAGGTTGATTCCTAAGTATTTCATTCTTATTGATGCTATTGCAAATGGGATTGGTACCTTAATTTCCTTTTCAGATACTTTTATTGTTAGTGTATCGAAATTCAACTGATTTCTGAGTGTTGACTTTGTATCCTACCCTTGGCTGAATTTGTTTATTAGTTTTAATAGGGTTTTTTGCAGGGGAGAAGGGGAAGCTAAATTCTTTAGGATTTTCAACATTAAAAATAGATCATGTCATCTGTGAACAGAGGTAATTTTACTATTTCTTTTACCATTTAGTATCTTTTGTTTCTTTTTCTTGTTTAATTGCTCTGGCTAAGACTTTCAGTACTTTGATGAATAAAAGTGGCAAGAGTGGGCATTCTTGCCTTGTGCCAGGTCTTAGAGAAAAAGCTTTCAGTTTTTCATTGTAGAGTATGTTGTTATCTGTAGGCTTTTCATATATGGCCTTTATTACATTCAGGTAGTTTCCTTATATTCCTAGTTTTTTGAGAGTTTTTATAATAAAAGGGTGTTGAATTTAGTCAAATGCTTTTCTGCATCAGTGGAGATGATCATATAGTTTTATTCTTCGATCTGTTAATGTAATACATTGTAATACATTGGCTGATTTTCGTATGTTGAATCATCCTTGAATTCCAAGAATAAATCCCACTTGGCCATGGTATATAATCCTTTTAGTATGTTGATGAATTCGTTTTGATAGTATTTTGTTGAGTTTTTTGCATCAATATTCATCAGGGATATTGGTCTGTGGTTTTCTTTTTTTTGTAGTGTCTTTGCTGGCTTTGGTATCAGAGTAATGCTTGTCTCATAGAATGAGTTTGGAAGGGTTCCCTCCTCTTTAATTCTTTTGGAAAAGTTTCAGGATAGTTAGTGTTAATTCTTCTTTAAATATTTGATAGAATTCTCCAATGGAGCCATCTTTTTTTGAGCTTTTCTTGGTTGGGAAGTTTTTTATTACTGTTTCAATCTCCTTATTTATTACTGGTCTGTCCAGACTTTCTATTTTTTTCATTTTTCAGTCTTGGTAGGTTGGGTTTTCTAGGAATTTATCCATTTCTTCTATTTATTGGCATATAATTGTTCATTATAGTCTCTTCTAACCCTTTTTATTTCTGTGGCATCATTTGTAATGTCCTCTCCTCCATTTCTGATTTTAGCTATTTGAGTCTTCTCTCTTTTGTTTTTTGTTAGATATTCTAGCTAAAGTTTTATCCATTTTGTTGACCTTGTCAAAAAACCAACTTTTAGTGTTATTGATTTTTTCTATTATTTTTATATTCTCTATTTGATTTATGTTTGCTCTAATCTTTATTATTTCTTTCTTTCTGCTACCTTTGGGTTTAGTTTTTTCTTTTTTAGTTTCTTGAGGTATAAAGTTAGATTGTTCACTTAAGCTCTTTTTCCTTTTTAATGTACACATTTATAGTTATAAATATCCCTCCGAGGACTACTTTGTGTGCCCAATATTTGGTCCCAAAACTTAATCAATATTAAATATTTCACAAAATGTGTTTATTTTTTCTCTTTTTTCCCCACACTGGTCTTTATCTTTTTATGTGATTATTATTAATTGAACGCCTTCTCTGAGCCAATTACTGGTGTGACTGGTGGACATTATAGACAAACAAAAGAGCAGTTATCATGCAGTATAATAAGATCTTAAGGAAAGTAGTATATGGTGGTAACAGAATATGTATAATGAGTCTTGCATCAATTACAATGTTTTATCTGCAAGCAGGAAATGTAAGCCATTGTGACTTAAACAATAAAGACATATACTGCATCGAATAACCGGAAGTTCAGAGGAATAGCAGGCATCAGGGTTGTCTTAATACAATTCTGTATTATCATCCCTTTCTCTGTGATAATTCCATCTCTGCCCTCCTTTGTGTGTTTAGTTCATCTGGTTAGTAACAATGAGGCTACAGCACTTACGAAGCTTACATTCAAAAGGAACAATGTCTAAAGGAAGCAGAAAAATATTGCTGGAAAGAGGAATGATTAATGGATTTCAATAAAGCTTTCAGGAAACACTACTTAAAATTATGTGTGATGTACTGTATAATTTTCTATTCTATCTCTTTTCACCACAAACTAAATTGATTTTAGGACTTACCAGTGGAACACTTGCTTAGATTTGTCAAGGTCCACTCTGGAGCTAGGTACAGTCCCCCAAACTGCAAGGTGTTGGAGGGTGATTGGATGATTTCAGAAAGCAGGACATCGTCATGTCACAACAGGCCCCTCGCCCAGACCTGAAGGGTTGTGATGGGAGGTGGAGGTGTTTGAAGCAGAGTGATCTGCGGTGAGGTTAAAAGAAGTCGAGGTTATTACTGACACCCAGATAATTCTAGCTATAGTGTATAGACTATCTTGAAAAGGTATTCCACCCAGCTGAATATGTGGTGGGATTTGAAGGGGATGAGGATGTGGATGAAGACAGTGAAAGGATTTTTGAAAAGAGTCTCAAAATACATGTAGTACAGCTGGAAAAATATTAGTGATGAGTTAGGAAATACAGGAATATTAGCTGCTGTGAAGGGAAAGAAAGTGAGTTAAATTTTGGAAATCCTGTGTTCCTTTGTCTTTACAATTTCAGGAGATCAATCAGAAGTCTAAGAAGGGATTTGAAAATTAGTAGCACATGGAAGGAAATGGGATTAACTGAACAATGTGAGAAGCACTAGAGATGGAATTATAAGGCATGCCAACATTTAAGGAGTGGGCAGAAAAGAAATACCCACAAAAACTGGAAACAAGTAGCCAGACAGGTGGGAAATTTGGAAAATGTGGCAGCAAAGAAGCTGAGAGGAAAACATATAAAAGAAAAATCAGGAAATGTTTTAAGGAGGTCACCTAAGACAAGAACAGAAATATCCTATTGCATTGGGGGCAGAGGGGAGAGAGAGAGCGCGCATCCCCTAGCTCTAACCATCTTGGGAAAACATTTCCACTGCAGCACCACATGACTGGTGACAGCCCTGTGTTGACAGAATCCTCTGTTTCCATAAACTTGGCTGTGAAAGGAAGGAATGAGAAAAGTGTAGCCGGACAAAGCCGGACAATTGAGGAAATACTATCCTTTTATTAAGATAGAAGAGATATGCAAACAACTTCAGTGAATATAACAGTGCACTGTAGCCAGTACATAGACCAGCATATTGTAGCCAGGAGGCACTAAGCGTGTCCTTAAGAAACATATTCAAACAGATCAAAAGGGATTAGTGTTTGGGATTTTACTCCTTGTGTTCTGCACAATGAATGTCACCTACTGCATTTTCACAAAGATAACACTTCTTCTCTGTGCTGATTTTTCCACTCAGAACAGGTGCTAGCCAAGGAGCATCCTCACACTTTTGCAGAAGTATCGCTACTCTCCTTCAAGCAAGGAAGAGCAGTCAACTCTGTGAATGTGAAAGTAGCCCTGAGGCCCAGCACAGCTCCTGCTGGCAATGCGGCGCCCAACAAAACGCAAGTGGTTTGATCTCCCCGTCAGTCCTTCCTCAGGAAAACTGCATCATAAATAACTACAAGGAACCCTTCCTCTTTGCCAGAAAGAAAACTCTGCAAGGGGCAAGGAAACTACTGACTTTCCTAGCTTCTTTGAAGACATCCGCATCATTTCATGTCTCTGCATTTGTCTTCTCAATGGTACTGGGCATCTGGATTAATAGAACGCATAGCCATCTTCCTAGATTACGTAGACACACAAGTAAAGGATGTCAAACAAAGAAGCAAAGAAGCTTGCTCCAAAGGCTCTCAACGACCATTACATTTTTCTACTCCTTAGGTAGTTCCACTCTCCCCCGTGGTCTACAGGAAGATGTCAATCCTCTTTGCTTTATGTTCAAGGACCTGTAAAACTAGGTTGCACATTGCTCTCTAACACTGTTTTCTTTAGCCACAGGCGGGAATTATTTAAGTCAACTGGTCTACCCTCCTACCTTTTTATTTAGTTATTTTTTAATTGACAGATAAAATTGTATGTATTAACTGTGTAAAACATGATGTTTTGAGTATATACACATCGTAGAAAGATTAAATCTGGCTAATAAATATATACATTATCTCACATTATTATCGTTTTTATGATGAAAACACTTCACATCCACTGTCTGCATTTTTCAAGAATACAATATATTAACTATAGTCACCATGGTGTACCATAGATTTCTTGAACTTATTCCTCCTAACTAATGGAAACTCCCCCCTACCCCACCACCACCAACAGCCATCCCAGCCCCTGGTAACCACCATTCTACTCTCTACTTTTATAAAATCAACTATTTTAGATTCCACGTATGAATGAGATCACACAGATTATCTTTGGACATGCCGTTCATGGGGCTGAAAAGTCCTCTCCGTTCTCTTCCCTACTTGGTCCTCCCAACTGCCAGTCCCACCACGTGCTCCATAACGTCTTTTCTGGACACTGCCTAGGGGCATTCTTCCCCTTCTCTCAATTCTCTATGTACAGGTTTTCATATCAACTTCATATAGGGATCATATGTAGCTTCCAATTATCTTGCATGTATTCATTTAACAAATATTTATCGAGGGATTAGTAAGGGCTGGATAGTGCACATAAAGAGTTCTTGCTTTCTTGGTCCTAAAGTTCTAGTGAGGACATATGAAAGAACAATTTCATGATTGCTTTTCAAATCCATATCTTTTGACCCCCAACTAAACAGAGGACTCTGCAAAATATTATGTTATAGTCATTAAAGCATGGATTTTGAGAGTTAGACAACCCTAGTTCATCTTTCATCTCTGTGAAATAAGATAAGCCAATTAACTCTTCTGTGCCCGTTTCCTCAGTCATACAATGAAGCCATAACTACCTACTTCATAGGTTTCTTGAGAGAATTAGACAATGAAACAGGTCTGAAATTTTCTAGCAGTAAGTGTGTTCTCATTAAATATGTACTGAATGAATAAAGGAATCTTTAGATTTGTGTGAAATGATGAAGGTGGCATATATAAATGAAAATGAGGCTTAAGAATCAAAAGAAAATCAGCAAATTGTAGCTTCCAAAAACAGAAGAAAATAAACACAAAAATGTAAGTAGATAAAACATGTTATGCTTAAAAAATATAAAAAGACCTCAAAATGATTGACTTTAGTAACTATTATTTATTGAGTGGTACCTATGTGCCTAGCACTAGCTAAAAATTTAATTACATTACTTCACTTATCTCTCAAAACCAATCTGTGAATAACTTACTTTTGAGATATCAAATTAAGGCTTGGAAAAGCAAATAACAGAGCTAATGACTATGAAAGCTATTTGTGTATGCTTTGCTGACCAGCACACTGACCATAACATTGCAAGAGATTTTTTTTGGCCTACATACAAAAATATTCACAAACGCACCAAAATAAACTACACCAAGGTTGCAACTCTGAATTATTATATTTCGCCTTCTCTATGCTTGGCTGACTTGTTGGCACTCATTGCTAGCTCAGTCAGCGTTTAATAAATAAATCAATAAAGTTTATATCTAAATAAATGTTCAATTCAAAGCAGTCTTCTGTAGTTTTAGGGAAGTCATTCATGTATTTCAAGTGTTCCAATATTGTTTATTTTCAAACTCTCAATGGACAGTCTCTTTATGATTTGTGTAACTTCCTTTAATTTTGCATTTGTGAAACTGGTGAATTTTCAACTTCTAAAAGTGGATGTGATTTCTGAAGATGGTCAATACTCATTCAAGACCAATGCTGGAAAATAAGGCATATGAGCACGCTGAGTGCTACCATTGTGGCATTAGAAAGCCATACAATGGACTCTCAACCTAAGGGGAATTTAGATAGAAGGATGTTAACAAATATTTTTTTTTTTTTGCTTCCATGCATATGGCCTCACACTGTACTCAATTGCTTGATAGATTTGATTGATGCAAAAAGCATGCCTTAGAAAGTGTGCAATTTACCTCCATCTTGATTTTCTATTCCTTTGGAGAAAATGCATAATCAGCACCATGTAGAATCACTAACAGAAGCTATCTCAAGATGCTACCTTCCTCTGACATTGTGAGCTATAACACTTTGCATTTGTAGTGTGATTTATCATTTCAAAGTGAAGTTAGTTAACTTCACAGTGCCTCTAAGGTAAAGTAGTAGATATTTTTACTTCTTTTTTTCTCTTAAGCATTGCAAGGATGTTTTTCTCACATAAGGCTCCTGCCAAATCACTCCAACTGTATAAATTAAGTCATTTTCTTTTGTTTGATTTTCTTTTTGCATTTTTTGCAAACTCTAGTCACTTTTACTCCATACATATGTTGTTTTCAACTTGATCCCAAGTTCCAAATATTACATCATGCATGTTCATAAAAACTCCTCTTTCCATGCAAAGTCAGCACATATCACATTACAGTTATACTAGAAGCAATAAGAGAAAAAATAGATAATATGATTATATAATTCATAAAGAATCTTCACATAGCAGTAAATATCTCATGCAAAGTCAAAAGACAGACGACAAACTGGTAAAATCATCTGGCAACTTTATAAGACATTGTGAGTTACAATACTTTGTACTTGTACAGTGATTTGTGGTTTTAACACAAGAATATTTAAAGGTACTTGCTAATGTAACTGTCACAGTCATTCCATAATCTCAGGAATGCTCAATATGCTCGCCTTCTGTGACATGGCACACAAATACTCGTCCAAGATCTTGGTAACATACCACTGCTGGTGGTAGAATAGCAGTCATGATCTGTACCTCATCCCAAAGCAATGATGTAGAAGCCACATGGTGTGGTCTCTGACAATATGAGTAATAAGTCTTAAAAAACACTCACTTTATTTTGAATCACCAGAAAAGTCAAGAACAAGGTCAGAAAGCCCATGGACAGATGGGCTAATGATATGGACAGTCCACAGAAAAATAAGCATTTAAACATATGAAATGATACTCAACCTCACAAAAAATGCGAGAAATATAAAATTTAAACTACACTGAGATGCAATTTCTCAACTGTCAGAGCAGCAAAAACATCCAAGTTTGATAACACACTTCGTTGGTGAGGCAGTGGAGAAACAGGCACTGTCACATACTGCTGGTACAAAGACAGATGGTACAAAACTCTACGGGAGGAAATTTGGTAGTATTTATCAAAATTGAACATGCATTTACCCTTTAATCTAGCAATCCTACATCTGGAAAAACATTTTAAATATACATTTGCAATTATTCAAAATGACACATGTGTAAAGATGTTTATCTCAAGATTATTAGTAATAGTAAAACATCAAAAATCATCCAAATGACCATGGTTAGGGATTAAACAAACCTGATATATCCACAATGTTCTTTGAGAAATAATTATTTCTTAGCTCTCTTAAAAAGGCCAGAAACAAAGACAAGTTAGGAGTAATAAATACTATCATATTCTAGAATCGTATTCTTTAAATATTATTTTCAATTATAAAAAATAAGTATCTTTTAGAGAAATGGGTTGGTATCAGGTCTACAGCAGGAAATGCACAAAATAAATCCAGGAAATGTTAGTGTATCAGAGTAAGGAAGTTACCATTGACTAATGGAATTGTGTCAAAACAACACAAGAAACACCATTAAGCACTCTAAATTCAAGGATCAGAAAGAATGATGATGACAGGGATGAAAAAAACATCAAAGATGTTAAAATACATGAGGTATGATTACTACTGATTATAGTAATCAGTAAACTAATGAGTCACTACTAAAGATTGCAAGGGTCCTATATCATGATCTCATAATTGATAAAAGCATCCAATTGCAATTTGCTGCATTAGTGTGACTAAGAGACCAAGCTTATTCATTTTCTAGCCTTTCCTGAGGAAGAAAAGCTGGGGACCTATGGTGAAATTCCATTAGGACTTTCTCTTGTATTATTTGGAATACAAAGAAGAAAGCACCTTTCATTAAAGACATACAAATAAAAAACAGAATCAAGCTGATTCCTAAACAAAAATTATTTTAAAAAGCAATTTGCAGATTTTGTTCACAGTCAGTGGCTATATGCAATTATGTTTTTAAAAAGAGTGTGCAGACCATGCCAACCTTGCTTAAGAACTTTGGTTATAATATGTTAGTATTGTTCAACTAAGAAGGAAAAATAATTTCATGGTGATGTCAGAAATCTCAGATTCTGTTCAGAGATTACCACACAAATCTTCTGCAACAATAGCCTCGCTGGAGAATCACGAAACCCTATTCCACTGAAATTCTTCTTTCAGTAAAATTATGTAAGATTTATAGAGTTTTTCAGTGAGTTTTGCATACTTGGGCTGAAAGTGTTTATGAAGTAGTGGACAAAGACAGGTACCAGGGCAAGCCAAAGTTAGGGAAGATTATAAACTATGAGTGAACAGATAGAGTTGGAAGAAAGAGAAGGATGGAGCTGAAATCCACAGAATTTTTTTAAAAAATGAAAGAGACAAAATTGTAAAAGTTGTCACTCTCTAAATCTCTCTCCATCTCTGAGGGCTGTTTGTTCGCATTTCCCGAAGGACTTTTGAGAGCTCCCTGTATCCTGAGGGGGTGGGGAAATAACTTTTCTTTAACTTAATTACTTTAAGTAGACTATTGTGACTGGTAATCGAGAGAGATATAATATATAGGCTGGATTTTATTCTAAGTACAAAGAACAAAGAGTTAAATGCTTCACGTGCATGAGAAATGCCGCAGAACTCCACCTGCTGAGAGGGGCAAGGAACAGATAGCTCAAGAGCAGAAGACAAGGTCTGGATAGAGGCTATTCCAGTCACGAGGCAGAGATGGCAGAATCCCAGTCTAGGGTGATGGAAATAAATACAAGATACATGTTGGAGTTTTAGTCAACAGACTTACAGATACGTTCGATGCAAAGGGTTAAGAAAAAAAGATAATCAAGGAGGATTTTCAAGTTTCTGATTTCCAAGTGCTTGGATTGATGGTGGTGCCATTTAGTGAAACAGACAAGTCTAGGGGAGGCTCCGATGAAAAAATTCTATTGTTTTGACAAGTTAAATTTGAGATGCCTATGATTCAGCCAAGCAGAACAGTTAGATAGGCATTTAAATATACGACTTAACAGCTCGGAGAATTCTGGACTGGACATATGAATTTGGATGCTGTCCCCAACTAAAGAATATTTAAAACAAAGACAATGAGAGAGGGGAGAGAGAGAGAGAGAGAGAGAGAGAGAGAGAGAGAGAGAGAGAGAGAAAGGCGGCTGAGCCTTACAGAACCGAAGTTCAGGGTGGTGGCCGAGCCATTTGTGAGGATTCTAAGAGTGGAGGCAGAAAAATCCGAGCCATGATCTTTCATGATTGAAGGGAGATAAGCAAGAATCCGATAGATGACAGCAATCGGAGAGTAAAATGTCAGCGTTGCATGTCAGCAAAGAATGTTTGCATGGGTCTGAAAGACTTCGTCTTCTTGTTGGAAGATTATCTGTGTGGAAAATTTTTGAGAGGGCTGCCAGGGAAACAGCATTCTCAGGGATCAGACTCAGCTAAAGCCAGGGTGTAAAGAGACAGCTACGACAGCACTGGGGAAGGAAGTCTGCTGACCAGGGGGAGCGTTTACAACAGGACGATGGGATGGGTCAAAATAAAGGATATTCAAACTGTATGTTTAAGAGAATCCCAGGTAGTTTCCAGGGAGACTCGGCCATGTGGCCGTCAATGAGTTAAATAGTCGTATGAAACCTGATGGAATTGGTTCAGCAAAGGGCTGAGAGAACAGTGTAATGTTTCCAACCTTTCATGCCCCTCATGCTTTCCTTTCTAAGGTTTTATATTATTCTTCATGTGAGAGCCAATAATTTACCATAAAGCATATGTGTCATTTTGTAGAACATGAGCAACATAAACCTGGAGTAAAGTTCTTCAAGCTCTAATCCCTGAAACTAAATGAGAGCAGCGAAAGTGAGAACGCACAGCCTCGGAGCCAGAACACCCACAGTGGGAGGCTGCCCGTTCCACACAGAGCAAGGTACGAACGTCCGAGTCACAATGTCCTCGTCCGTAAACTGGGGTGATAATGCCTGTCTCAACAAGTTCCCGGGAAGACAAAATCAGGCAAAGTATATTACGCATATGCATTATGCCCAGTGTTGGGAACTATATTTTAAAAATTTTTTCCCAACCCAGAAAATCTCTCCACAAAGGCAGAAGAAAGGGAAACCACTTTATTATTGAATAAGCATTAAACCAGAATGTGGTGCACATCGCTGGTATTCTGCTAAAAGGTTGCGAATACTAAAAGAAATCTCACTTTTTTACATAGCTCGGCAGGTTCGACTCATTACATATATGTTTTCAAGATAAATAATCACTAGTCCTCCCGTAAGAGGACTTGACAGCACCATTCCTCACGCATAGCTCATCCCAAACTCTCTTCATGATTGGGGCGACCATCTGAGTTTGCTAATGGGCTTTATATAAAAGAAAAATAAATGTCTTGTATCTTTATAACCAAAGGTGGTTTTGAAGAGAGTTGCCTGCTGAAGTTGGACTCCTACACGTCCAGGAAACGGGGAGATGGGGGTCCTGTCTTCCTGGATGATTACGTTTCAAGGAGGTAGCTCTCAGGTACTTGAGAAAGACAGTCCTGAGTCATAAAGAGAAAAAAGTTGTAAGGAGGCAATTGTTTAGCTTTTAAAAAGGTTTATATACATTTCAAAACGACAGAGAAAAAAGTAACAGTTAAAGCAAATGCTCTAAGAGAAGGAATGGAGGAGAATTCTCTTCTCTTTAAAGAGAGATTTTAGCATATTATTTTTCTTAGTGTTTGCTCTTACTAAGATCAGTCATAATCACCATCACCAGCAGCAGCAGTATCATCACTATCATCACCATCGTCACCATCTCCATCACCATCATCACTACCATCATCATCATCATCATCACCATCACCACCATCTCCATCACCATCACCACCATCATCTTCCGACACTATCAAAATCTAGACTTATAAGAAGAGACTTTATTCTGAAAGACTATTGCCAGAGGGAGAACCTTCCATCTCAGAAATCTGCACGTTTCACACTGAAACAGGAAAGGCTCTTAATTTATAGGAAAAAGAAAGAAGATCACAGAAATTTGTAAGGAGAAATGGGCACACACGGCAGCATGACTGGTGGCTCTGACGGAACACATGAATCACGGGGGTCAGCCATGGCTCAGGAAAAGCAAGTCAGGGGACATGTTCTCCATTGTAGCACTTGCTCCAGTTGGGGAGGGCAGAAGCCTGACTAAATCTGATCTAGGCAAATGAGAGGGTAAGAAATAGGCAATTGTAAACACTTGGCCAATGGTAATTATAATAATAGCAACAAAAAGGGAAACTGCAAAATGCAAGCATCATATCTTAATAAGTATGATAAATAAATATGGCTGTCTTTCACAGAGCCAGTTCTTTGGACAGATGGACACTTGATATGTTGCAGTCGTGTATTCTTCTGCTAGTTTAATCATCCCAAAATTCCTGGCGTAGTTGTTCTACTACAGTTTCAATAAGGAAACTATAATTTTTCTTCTCAAAGCATTATTGTGCCAAAAAACGTAATTTGATGCAGTAAGGAAGTGTTTGTTTTGTTTTGTTTTTTATGGTTTTGGAGCCTTCCCCGTACTGGCAGCACATACATTCTGAAGCAAAGTAGTAAGAAGCCTCTGGACAGAATTGCAGCTGTGAAGAGCAAAGGTCTCTGCTGTTTCCAGCCGTCACTGACCACGCTGACTTTGCAGCATCACTTAAGCATAGTTAATGATTAATAAACAAAGGTACTGTACATGATGAGATGCCTTTCAAGTACTCAAGATAACCTTACAAATGATTATTTTCACAGCAACATTAATTTACACAATCCCTAAATTTCCACTTCCTCCTGCTTCTCAAGTATAACAAACACAGATTAGCACACTAATAAAGTGACTATGCAAATACAAGTGGATATGGTCATAAGGGACCAGGTGTATGTTACAGCCTTATTTCAGGAAAGGAATGAAAAGAATATTCTGTGAAAAAATAAATGAAAGTTAAAAGTGAGGGATCAAAACAAAAAAAAAATAGAAAACGTAAGATAAACAAAAACATCAAATGCGCTGGTCCAGGGGTGGGGAACCTGCATCTTAGGCCACTAGATCCTTCAGTGCAGCCTCTTGACTAAATCTAAATTTTGCAGAACAAGTCCTTTTATTTTTATTACTACATTTTGTTCGTCTTTTATATTTTTATTTTATTTTTTAAATGAACATATTTAAAATACTGAAGAGTAAAATAAGTTTTGACAAAATAATTTTCCAAGATTGACTGCACAATTAGAACATCAGTTAGCCATAAGGGCTAAATTGACGGCTGCTACGCTCATGATTTAGTTCTAACTTTCCCTGCCTGACTGGCACCACTACCGCACAAGGCTGGTTGGTGAGAGTTCATGGGGGTTGAGTTTGCCAATCTGTTGTCAGCTTTTGACAACAATGTATGTGTTTCTGTTTGAAGTGGAGTTTGTGAATAGTTGCACAGCTTGACAGTATTTTTTTTAATTCTGTCTACTTAACAGCCCATCATGTCAAAGACCAGAGAATGCTGAAGGAGGAACACAGATTTTTTAATGATGATTGGGAATTGCAATCGTATCTTGTGTCTGCTAAAGATGATTTGCTTGCTTTGTGATACTGCAATATCAACATTAAAGAGATTCAATGCTCATCAGCATTATAGCACTCATAAGGACCACAAATATTTTACATTAGAAGGAGAGGTACGAAAGGTTGTATTGCAGAAATTAAAAGATGAAAAGCAAAAGCAAAGATAATTCCTTCAAGCAGAAATAAGACCTGGAAATAACGCCACTGAAGCAACTTATATAAAGTAGCTTACATACTCAGGAAAAAAGGGAAGCCATTCAGTGACGTAGAAATTGTGAAAGAATGCATTGTCTAAGTTGTATTATAGGATGCTTGCATCCCGATAATGTTCCAAAGTACAAACAACTGCCTTTTTCAAGGAGAGCCATAACTAATTGGCAGCATGAATTAGCCTTTAACTTAACAGAACAACTTCATGCAATACTTCAAAAGGAAAATATACATTATTCAATCCCTTTTGATGAGTCAACTGACTCAGCACAGTTTTTATGCTTCATTGGAGTCATAACAGAAGATTTTCTTTGCTGCAAGGAGTTACTCTCTGTGGGCACTCTTGTGAACAGAACATGGGGAGTAGATATCTTCAACAATTTTCAAGATAGATGTGGTGCAGTTGGACTGAATTTGGCAAATTTGGTGTGCATATGTACAGATGGTGCGTCTTCCATGACAGGAAATCATGAAGGGTTCATTGCACAGATTAAAAAATTATTAACAAATTCAGATGGTCTCATTTCTTTTCACTGTATCTTGCATCGGCAAAATCTCTGTGCTAAAGCTACTGTTTTGGGTGACACTTTGCAACAAGTTATAAGTATTGTTAACTATATTTGTGCAAATGCAACACGGCATCATCAGTTTCATAACATGCAAAAGTTGAAAGATGAGTTACTCAGTGTGGATTTGCCATATCATTCTAAAGTGTGTTGGCTACTACAGGGACAGGTGTTAGCCAAAATTTCATCTCTACAAGAACAGATAGTTAAATTTTATGAAGAATAGAATCAGCAGTGTGAATTATTGAAAGAAGATTTCTATAGAAATGCAGTATTTCTGTGTGACATCATGTCAAATCAAAACTACTTGAATATTCCTTTGCAAGGTAAAACTAAGTCTGCATATAATATGTGGCCAAAAAACAATCCAAGCATTTTGAAAAAAGGTGTCTTTTTTCAAAACACTTCTTTAAAAGGAAATTTGGATGAGTGTTTTTTCCAGTTAGCAAAGGTCATTGATGAGCAGGATGATATATGCGAATCATTTGAAGAATATGCAGCTGTTACGGACCTATTAACTGGAGAATACAATGAAAGTTTCAATGACTTTTAGAACCGTGACGTAATACTCAAACTAGCATTTCAGCCTCACCTAGTTGATATCACCAAGGCATCTAAAGAACTACAGATGGAATTGATTGAGCTCTCAGTAGAGGACATTTTATAGTCATTGTTTGATGCTAAGAAAGATCCAATTAAAATATGGAAAAATGCAGTAGAATACCCACACCTTCCACAACATGCCCCAAAAATGCTTACTTGCTTTCAACCACTTACTGCTGCCATTCTACATTCTCCTACTGAACTCAAATCAAGATTCCTTTAGGGTCACAAATGACTGATACCCATCTAGAGGATCAACTGATGAGCGTTTTCTCCATGAGTGGATGAGTGGACCTCCATGCTACAACCAAATATTCAAGTGCTTTCCAACAAAAAGCAGACACAACATAGTCATTAAAAGGTTAGTTAACTTTAAAATGAACAAATAGTTTTTTTCTTGAAATTGTTAAGTACAAAATAATATATATTTTTAAGCATATCTAATTGAAGTTTCTTGAATGTGGCCTCATTTGACCACAGCTAAATTAATTCGACCTTCCAACATGAAAAGGTTCCCCACCCCTGGGTTGGTCTAACAAAATGTCTTTTCAATTCTCCAGAAAAGTTTTAGACAGATTCTTCATCATTAAATAGACTCATTGCTGTGTATATTATTGGCAATGTTTGGCTACGATGGTAATAGCTAAGACTTATTAAAAGTTTACTATGTGCCAGGCATGATTTTTAAGTGCTTGTTTGTATCAACTGATTTAACCTTCACAGAACCACAGGAAGGATCTACAGTCTAGCAAGGGAGGCTACGCAGAGCTCTTCAAGCTTGTAAGTCCTTGGGTGGAAATAAATGTTTCATTCCTTAACTGAAGTGATTTCAAATTAAACTCAGAATACTCCTGGATGAAATGTCATTGTAAGTCCTGGTGTGGTATTTCAGATATTTCAGTGTAAAGGAATTCATCATGTCCTTCTTAAGAGTCAATTTTGATGAAGAAAATATGAGAAATCTAGAAGACATTTACTGAGGTGGAAGAAATAGGAGACAGAAGAAAAAGGAAAGACAACAGAAGGCATCAGGGTTTCATTAAGGCAACCCATAGATGAGAAAATTTACAACAGCTCCACCTGAGAATGTTATGTGAAAAAAACCATAAATACTATTCCATCATTTTATTTTGCTTTTGTAAAATTAAATGAGCATTCATAAGAGAATAATGATAAAACAAATGTTTACCTTCAGAAAAAAAGCTAAGATTTTGGGGAGGAAAAAAATCTCACTATGCCACCAATGTATATTTCCAAGGGAAACTACAGGATGTCCACGCCAGTACTTTATTCTCAGTATCCCGCAATCTCAATTATTGTTTTGTGTATCCCAACTTTGTTACATGCTCGGAAAATGAATGGGGAGTAGAAACATGGAAAAGTCATCTCTCAATTACCTTAAATTTTTCCTAGGTATTTGTAAAATGGTTGTTATGGACTAAATTGTGTTCCCTCATATGTTCAAATATGAATTACATCCAACATAATTAATATACATGATTCATATTTGTTGAATTTGTATAATTCATATGTCAAAATTCTAACCACCAGTTCCTCAGAATATGACAGTGTTTGGAGATAGGGTCTTTGTAGAGATAATTAAGTTAAAACGAGGCCTTTGGGGTAGGCCTGAATCCAACATAGCTGGCGTTCTTGTAAGAGGTATATGTGGACACATACAGACAGAGGAATGGTGATGTGAATTCACAGAGAGGAGACGAGGAGACAAGACAGGACAAAGAGAGAAGGCAGGAGGAGGTCCTTCCTCCACAGCCCCTGTCAATACTTTGATCTAGAACTTTCAGCCTCCAGTGCTATGAGACAAAAAATGTATCATGTTTAAGCCACCTAGTCTGTGGTGCTTTCTCCCAGCAGTCCTAGCAAACTAATGCAAGGGTTGAATCACATCTTAGTTCAAATGGCAATTTCTTAGCAGCCATGATTAATGTCTGGAACTTTGGTGGACACAGCTTCCACACATAGGACTCAAATAGTTACTAAAGGTAGAAGTAATAAGGTGTGGGAAAATTAATTAATGATAAAGAGTAGATATAGATGTAGAAGCAAAAGGAAAAAAAAAGAAAACATTTTGTAACAAGATCACATGTTATGGATTTTCTCTACGCATGCAGATGTAGTTTTCCTGGAAACTCTGGGGACTTTTGCCATCTTTATATTAGAAAACAAAGAGTTTAGTTACTGCACACATCAGAAGGACTCCATTTCATGCCATTTCTAAATACAAAGCTCAACACATTATTTGTAGCTGAAATTAAATGATACAAATATATATTTACTTCTACGTTTGCCTTTAAATGTATTATTAATTCAAGAAGCTTTAAGTTGAAAGTGGAGTGAATCATCTCAAATATATAGTAGAAGAGACTAGAGCTGTGTTCCTTTTCTCCAGCAACAAAATATGTATTAGGAAAAAGCAATTGTTTGATGATGTGTGGGACACAAGCAGATGCATTTGTATTCTGCCCTTTCAAAATAGTCCTTGTATATACATATTTTTATGCATTACGGCTCAAGGGCTGGCGATTATCTCATTTAAAAGAACTGCTAACCATTTCAGGAAATTGTTGAATCTAATAACTGAAAATGATTTCAGAGTGTGAAAACATTTTATGCACTTTGCAAATCAAATGCATTCGACTGGAAGGGACTAGCTCGTGTTGCTGGATCTATTTTGCATGTTTTTAATACTTAAGAGTTAGATGGTTTAATCTTTGGTTTCTTTGATAAGATTCAGGTGCAATTACATTGATACACCTCAGTAAGTATCGTCCCTTAACCTTATTCGAGTTCTCAGTTTGCCTCATGATAGGACACTTTCTGCTAATGGTAGAACACTAAGAAAACTAATGGGTCTTTTTCTTTTTCCTAAAAGTTTTTCCTGCTTCCAGTCTCACCTAGAGTTACTGAACATAAAAAGTTCTCTTAGAATTGATACAAACAGAAAAATGAAACGGTAAATTTGAAAGTAAAAATGTTTAACAAATTTCAGCTTAAAGACAGTTTTAGAGTAAAACCCTAATGAGTTCATTTTGCTGACAAGAGAAAATCCAAACAAAAGAAAAACAGACAGACATGCAAAACCACTAGTCTGAGGTCACTGCTTCTGTCAACAGCACCCTAGTGACTTCGCCGACTTTGCCGGACCTCATCACATCCCTCTGAGATATGACTTTGGGTCTACACCTTAGACTTCCATAAATTGCATTATTTAAAAATACACAATTCTATCCTGCAAAAGTCAGTGTTAAGAGAATGAAAACACAAGCCACAGACTGGGAGAAAATATTTGCACAACAAATATCAGATAAAGGACTAGTATCCAAAATAATCAAAGGATTCTTAAATCTCAACAACGAGAAAATGAACAACCTAATTTAAAAATTGGCAAAAGATCTAAACAGTTATCTCACCAAAGAAGATATACAGATGGCAAAGAACATATTAAAAGATGTTCAATATCATGTGTTATTAGGAAATTGCAAATTAAAACAAAAATGAAATACTATTGCATACCTATTAGAGTGGCGAAAATCAAAAACATTGGTGAAACCAAATGCTGTTGAGGATAACGAGTGATGGGAATTCTCATTCATTGCTGGCGGGAATACAAAATGGCACAGACACTTTGGAAGACAATTTGGCCATGTCTTACAAATCACGCGCTCTCTTCCCCATATGGACCAGCAGTCATGCTCCTTGGTATTTACCCAAATTAATTGAAAACATGCGATCTCACAAAAGCTTACACTGAAATTTTATGGCAGCTTTATTCATAATCACCAAAATTCAGAAGCAACCAGACACATTTCGATAGGTCGACGGATAAATAAACTGTAGTGTATCCATGCAATGGAATACTAGTCAGCACTGAAAAGAAATGAGCTATGAAGTCATTAAAAGAAGACATGGACGACATTTAAATGCACATTGCCAAGTGAAAGAACCCAATCTGAAAAGGCTACATACTGTATGATTTCAGCTATGTGACATTCTGGAAAAGGGAAAACCATAGAGACAGAAAAAAATATCAGTAGCTGTCAGGGGTTTGGAGGCAGGAAGTAAAGAATGAGTATGTAGAGCACAGGGGACTTTCAGGGCAGTGAAACTACTCTGTATAACATCTAACAGTGGATACGTATCATTATACATTTGTCCAAACCTGTAGAATGTACAACACAAAGAGGGAACCCTAATGCAAACTATGGCCATTAGTTAATAATGTATCAGTACTTGCTATCAATTTTAACAAATGTACTACATTAATGCAAGAGGTTAATGAAAGGAGGAACTGGAGAGGCATTCAGAGGTACACGAGAGCGCTTTGTACTTCATGTGCAATTTTTCTATAATGCTAAAACTACTCAAAAAATAAGAATATTAATTTTTTAAAAAACTACACAGCATCATGGCACATGGAAAAAAATACTGCTTAAAATTGGAACCAAAAGCAAGAATCATTTTCTTTGTGAGAAATCAAGATGTTCCAAATGTGTTTTGTATCGAGATTCCTACCCATTTTTCCTTAGTAGACATCTTTAATGGCATTCAGAAATTAAAGGAATATATGTTATTTTCCAGCCATTTTTACATGTTGCATCTTCTTCCTTTTCATACTGTTACGGAACAATGGAAAAAATCTTGTAATAAAATATATATACAAAATTACCAGGTCATTAGTTATAGTGAATGTTTCATACGCAATGACAGAAAAAGAAAATAATTATCTTAACTCCTGTATATTATTTACTTACTCACTTAGGCATTTATGACGTTTCAGGCACTGACGATGCAAACCTATGACCTGTGTCCTTGGGAGACTTATCATTATGTACTCTTTCCCTCGTCATCTTTTTTTTTCTGTGACATATTTTTTAAGTATATTTTCCTTATTTTCCCTTGCAAGCATTTAATTCAGTTGAATACAGCAAGCATTGCTTAAGCACCTGATATATACAAGGTTCCATGCTTAGTACTGTAAGTGATACAGAAGCAAATAAAATATATATCTTCGTCCTCAAGCAGAACACAGTTTTGCTGGAAGGCAAATACGTACATATATATATATATATATCATGTAAAATATAATAAGTAATGGTAAGTTCTCCCACTTACCATTTATAGGTAAAACAAAATGACATGAGAACAAACACATGTGTGGATTATCTGACAAAAAAGAAGGAATTATTGAGTAGGTGGCAGAGGAATTGGACAAAATGTTTTAATAAAGTAGTGAAAAGGGTTAGATAATTTAGGGGAATAAAAGGAACTGATTAATGGAATAAACTTCATTTTGTCACCATGTAATTCCCTAAATGCATGATTAAATTTACATCTTTATTAGAATTAAGCATGATGGGCATTTTTTTATAGTTAATTTTGTTCTTGGTTCAGTTTAGGGACTAGGAATACGCCAGCATCATCTATTAGACTGAGAAAATTTCTACCTTTCACCGTCATCTAGACGAGTAAGTAACATTACTTGACAGTTTGGTACAACTTTCCCTTTAAGTCAACTGTGCCAATTTCTGTAATTACAGATTAAACCTGGAATACTTTTTAAATACCTTGTATGATTTTTGTCTCCTTAAACTTGATATCTTTTTATTCTATTTTGACACTTTATATTTTTTAGAAATTATCCATTTCATCTAAAACTCTAGAATTCTAAATATATACATAAAATATTTGAGAAACTGGGTCTCTAATCATTTTTTTCAAGTAACCATATTTTTAATTATTTTGTTCTTTTTTTCAAGCATTGCATTTCTTCCCCCCTCACCCCTCTACCCTTGATTATTTTTGCCAAGATTTTCTTTGTTTCAGAGAACTGGCTCTTGGTTTAATTAGGTAAGTATGCTATTTGCATTTTTATAATTGCCTATTTTCTATTTTATTCATTTCTTCTTATCTCCATACTAATATTGACATCTACTTACTTTAGGGTTTTTGTTCTTTTATTTGATTCTTGAACTGAATACTTATTTACTTTTACCTTTTTTCTTTCCTAAAAAAATGTATTTAAAGCTATACAATTTGTTCTCAGTACTGGTGTGATTACTTTCCTTAGTACTTAACTTGTAGTTCTATCACAGTGATCTGTAAATAGCTTCCAGTTTTGAATTTGATAAACTCTATAAACAATATTTTTAGAAATATATTTTAAATATAGCAAAAGGCCTTATTTTGATTTGACAGTAGTCAGAGAAGAATAATTGCATAATTGTTTCTTTGAGGACTTAATATGCTAGTCTTTATGGCTTATACAAGGTCAATTCCTGTGATCGTTTATACACGTTTGAAAATAATACAAAATCTCTCTTGGATGTTTGTTTTGATGAATGTTCAAGCTTCTTAATTGCATGATTCAACTTGCAGTTTCCATCCTTATTTATTTCTTCTCTGCATGGTCTACCCATTGTCTAGAAAATTTTTAAAGTTTGTCACTCTGATCACTTTGTTTTCATATTCTTGTATTTTTATCAATTTCTGTTTCAAATATTTCAAATTTGTAATATGCATGAGCATATTTATACTTTTATACTTCTTTGTTGGATTTCATATTTCATCAATAGGAAATATTTCTCTGTGAATTCCCTTTAGCTACTTCTAATATCAAATTCTATGCTGGGAAAGAATATTGTCAAATGACTAATTTTAAGTATTTGCAGGGATTATTTTTCTTTCTTCTCTCTCTCTGTTGCTCTTTCGCTTTCTCACTGTCAGTCTTCTTTTTCTTTTCATAAAATAATAATAAAAAAAGCCCTGTGGAAAAAAAATCCAATTGTGCTAAAGGGAAAATGAAAGATGAATGAGTTTCTTCTTTTTAATTAATGAAAATATCTTTTCTATCTTAAATTTATTTAAAATATTCCTCTCAATACCTAAATTATGAATCTATAATATTTTATCCAAGCATTATTATTTTAGAAGAGTTTCAGCTATGATTCACAGCCTTCTTATAAAATAAAAATCATTTTACAAAAATTATCTAAACTATCCGTACTTTTCCTATCCTAATGAAATTTCAAATCAAAATCTGTCAATTCTTCTACCCCTACTCTGCAGAAAACAGGGACAAAATGTTTAACATTGCAGATTTGAAAGTCAGCATGTATGGCAAGGGACAAAGTTGATCATTTTAAAAATTCAAAACTTATTTCTAAAAATAAGGAGAAAAGAACGAAAATGTCAGAAAATAAGGGCAGTAAGGCAAATCCATAAACTGTTACCACACATCGTGCACAATTTGGCGAAGGTTTTCTCTCTCAAGAGGGTTTGCTGCCCCCTCTTGGTCTTCGCAGTAGGATGAAAAAAAGGAAGACAAAAACAGGCATTAAAAAAGCAGGACTGAAAGGGCTTGAGTCTAAAATATTCGAAAGGGCAATTTATATGGTGCATGAAAAAACCTTTGCAGAGGAGTCTGTGAGACTCTGAGGCCGCCCCGCCCTCTGGTTTCTTACGGAGAAGCCGGCGTTAAGGATCCTGCCTCGTGAATTGTGCACTCTGTGTTATCTGACTGCACCCACACACTGGGCTCCCTAGACGTGGCGACCATCTACCTGGTCTGCACAAATTAGATTGCGCGATATAAACCCCACACAAAACTGCACAATAAAAGCACTTCATGTTGAAAGATGATTAAATTACTTTGCAGGACATACTATGAGCGGTATAGGAAATAAGAGAAGGAGCGGGTAAAAATTGAATAAAGCCAAAAACAGAGATTGTTACAGAAAGAACACCAGAGAGAAAAGTGAATTTTACAAAAAGCATTCACTAAAGCAAGCAAAAGCTATCCAGTTCTGAGGTGCACAAATGATTGGGCCACTAAGGCTGTTGTTACATCCCAAAAGGAATTCCAGTTCCAGGAGACCTATGGGGTAGGGATCACTGAAATAATTCCCTATACTTTTCTTACTCCTTACAGTAAGCCCATGTAATCTAAGGTGACTTAAATATACATATTTTTTCTTCCATGTGAGCTAAAAGAGCCTATTGCAAATTTCTCTATTATTTTATCTAGCCTAATTTAGATATACAAAGGTATTATTGACTTGTGTATGTGGCAAGACTCTGAATATGATAATGAGAAAAGACCTGCTCCTGTTTTTAATTCTTAGACTTGTACAACTTAGGCAAATTGTTATAGACAGTCTATGCATGTGGTAATATGTTTCAACAGAAAGTGAATTGGGCTGAGAGTTACATCTTAGGAAAGTAATTTAATTTCTCCGAGTCTCACATTAATTAACTATTGCTCCTGCCCTGTCTACTTTAGAGGATTAAAGAACTGAACAAAACTCCTTGATAAACTGCAAAGTACCATACAAAGATAAAGTATTATAACAGAGATGATATAACGTGCTTTATATAGCATGCCTTATGTAAAAATTAAGTATGTAGTAGATATTCGCTTATTCATAAAACAAATATTTACTGATTACTTGGTTCATGGACTATAATATTCTATTTCTATTCTCACCTAAGCCCACTGTAATTTGGCAGACACTGGCTGACTGATCATCAAACGAGTTTTTTTCCTCCTGTGTCTTTTTTCTCAGCCTCCTTTGCAGATAGCGTGGCCATGCAAATGAGCTCTAGCAAATGATGAATAATGCACCAGGAAGCCTCTCCAGATCCGCCCCAGTAAGTCCTCCCATTGAAGATCCTCCTCACTTGTTCCCTCCCTGTTGGTTTGATCTGGACAAACACCTTGGAAGTCATATGCTGTAGTTGTAGATGCTGCAAGGTAGAAGGAGCTAGGTTCTTAAATCACCACTTGGAGGAGAACTCCTGCAAACTAGAAACATCCAAGTTGTATTTTAAATGAGAAAAATAAATAAATTTCTATCATTTTGAGCCATGATACACACTGGAGTTTGTTTCTTATAGCATCTAGTATTACTTTAATACAAATTCTAATTATTCTACTGAAATCATTTTATCGAACGTCTCAGATACGTAATAGAAAAATAAACTTTCTGAAATAAAGTTTTGGATTTTCAGATTAAAAACTGGTAAAGCATAACTAATTTCAGACATATACTTACTGATATTGAGGTGGAGGAGGAAAAATATAATCCTTACAAGAAAGAAAAATCAGGTTTTTCAGAGCTTTCTACTAAACTTCCAAGTTCAACAATATTTTGATGAAAAAAAACTGTAAAAAGGTAATTTTATTTTTGCTCATTATTTTTTCTAAAGTATTAAGCAAATAGTCGTTTTCAAGCATATAATGCCCTAAAATATAAGTATAAAATGTAACCGATAAATAAAAATAATTAAATACAATAAATACAATTTTTAAATTAATAGAATTTATTTAAATCATTAAAATACACAAATAAAAATTAAAATATAACTATAGCATATAATTTTCTAAAATATCACTCAAGGAACATAGCACCCATGAGCTCTTCTTAAAAAATATAATCTATTTAAAGGTGAAATCCGGTCAGCCCAGAGTAGATATAAAACAAAGAACTCAGGAAAGGAATCTGTAGTAAGGAGTTTGGGGATGAATGTTAAATTGATTTACAAATAAAACCATAATCAAACAACTCTGGAAACTATGGTTCCTAAACAGGATGTAAAAATTAAAAACCATATTAAAAATAAAAATATAACAAAATCAATAGTGTAGGAGAATGGATGTAGGAAGAGGTATAAGGATATTGGTTTCCTCATTTTTCATAAGAAGTCAGCAGACATGTCTCGTTTTAATAGTCATTAACTGACTCTAACCTTCTCCAATATTATTCATCATTTTTCTTTTTGAGAGGAATTTCTCAGGTAATAATAACTCTCATAATGAAAGCATTTATCTGAATTACACCCATTTCTATAGATCCATATGAAGATTCAAGGAAATAATTTTATAATTATTGTTTAAAATTGTATATATAGAACTTAATATCCATCCTAAGAAGAAAAAATAACATTATTATTCATTATGAAGGAAAGCACAAAACAGGAAACTGAAAAGAACCTTGGGACTTTCAGGAACGTATTCAGTTTTTATAGTGTGCATTTCCAGCAAAAGGACATCATTGCTGCTGAATCGTATCACCTTTCGGGAAAGGAGTGCAACCTGAGGCATTAGTCTCTGTAGCATGATATGTTGAACAGCGATTGATATCTAAGTCTGAGATACTTATGATAAACATAAACCACTATTTCTTTGCAATGACACTTTGCTACACAATGCTAAGTTACACTGTAACACCAACAGTTTACTTCCCAACAATAAAACTATCTACTAAAACATGAAACTAATTAACATTTTATTTTTTTTATCTGTTGACTAGGAATTTAATAAATACTTCTGTGGTGATATCAGCCTAGCTTTAATGAACACAAGAATCTAAAGGGATTTTTTTTTTTTAACGAGATGAAGGCCTTTATGCATGACTGTGCCATCATGTTGGCTTTGGAGGACCATATTCTTCTTCATGGGCCTGGAAGAAAAGCAACAAATGTTAGCACCTTACTGGGCAATTTGACTTGCAGACAGCTACCTGAAAAATGCAAACTCTCCCTGGACATATCAGCCCCAAATTTCTCATTCTTCTTTCCAGTTTTTATTTTTTATCATTAGCTCTCGTTAATGTTCTATAATTTTATAATATTTACCTTATTTTTTTGTCTGTGTCCCCACCTGAATATGCCTTCAATGATGGAAGTCCTTTGTGCTCACTACTGTGCTCCCAGAGCTGAGAAATGTGACTCACATATGTGGAGCTCACTAAATATTTGCTAAATAAACAAATTGAATTCATGAATGCGCAATGAATCATAAGTTATCTGCCATAAAGAATGTCTTAGAAGGAAGCTATTATTTCCAGAAGGAGCTATCACTTTAGTTTAGCCACAGTATATTAAAAATATCCTCAATTTTTTGCATGAAAACACTTGCTAAAAACCAAAGCTGTGGCCTTTAATTGATTCTGATATTGAAATAACTACTAAGGACTGTGTTTTATACCAAGATACATGCTACAACTGAACAAAAGAATACATTTCTCCTTGGAAGTAATTTTAAAACCTTGGATTGGTATCATGTTGATTTGACAGCATCACTCTTGAGTAAAAACTTCATCATTTTCATTACTCTATCTCAAAATACATAAAATAGTTGACTCATCTTAAATTCTTCTGTAGAAATCACATTTTTAAAAATTCTCCTATTTTATTTTTCCCTAAACCCTATTAAATATACTCATCTTAAATTCAGACAGACCCATGTTCAAATCAACAATACCATGATTGGCTAGACATGTGGACTTTGGAAAATCACCAAGTCTTGCTGAAATTCATTTCTAAAACTGCAAAACAGAGTGTACCGAGACTTCTAGTGCTCATCCAGGCCAATTCTTCTCTCGTTTTATTATGTAGTCAGATTATTTTTTCCTCCACCCCTAAAGTAGAGTAGAACTGCGTAACTAGTCCTGATTAATTGGCTATGAACATAAATTGCTTTGGCAACTGAGGAGACTCTCCATTAAGGCACCAGACGGCAGAATCTCCATGTGTCTGGGTCGGGTCGCTGAGTGACTGTGTATGTCAGAGTCCTCCACCTTCTGACTCAAGCTGGATATGTACTTTAAGCAGGAGATACAACTCTGTATATAAAGCCAGTGGGAGTTGAGTTTGATTTGCTATTGAGATATAAGAAAAATCTTGAATAATGTACATTTGTTATAACAGCACTTACTTCATAAGATTATTGAGTAAATATTCAATACTCTCCTGTTACCAGTAGAGTTTTGACCTGCTCCATTTCCCACCTGGGCCAGTTCACCCTTCCTTATGCAACCTGATCGGCCCCTCCTACTGCGAGGTCACCATATTGATGCCAAACTTAGTGTGGCCACCCAATTAGCCCAGCACACTGTAGCCCACAACTCCTACGGTGAAGCCATCCTCCCTCCTCAGCTTCCCGAGCAGCTGGGACTACAGGGGCATGCCACTTCACCCCGTGGAAAAAATAGGCATTAGTTTAAACTCATAGATAATTATTGACTTGATACTTAAGCTAATTTTTGAATAAGCTTTTTAAACATCTGCTAAACTAATTCAAACAGGATGAAGAGTAGCTGTATCACTAGAAGAATCAAAAAGAACAGAGGAAGTTTTAACAATCAAGCAAAAAGCTGAAATGAAAGGAAAAACATGAAACAAGAAAGTGCTTGAAACAGAAAATATCAAGTAAGTATCAATAATAAGACCAATGATCATTATCACTAATTTAATAAAGTATCAAATTAGCATATCAAATAACATTGACCATCAAACAGGGTTAAAGTAGTCACATTTCCTTCGCAAGTGATGCATCAAATTGGAAGGACATGATAAAGTTGAAAATAATGGAGTTGAAACACATAAATAGAAACAATCAAGTAGAAAATTGAACAGTTTACCAAAAAGGAAATAAGATAGCTAATTAGCATAATAAGTGGCATTTAACCTCACTTGCAAAATCAAACAATGGGATTTACTTTTCTCCCATTAGATTAAAAATTTTTAAAAAATAGTATGAAAACAAAACTGTGGGGAAACTAGCTTCCTAATAAATTATTATAAAATAAAATCTAAAGAGAATATGTATATACCTTATGCACTTATAATACACATTAACATATAAAAGTTTATGAAATTTGCAGTAAAAAATCTTTTGTGATATATTTAACTTCTTTCTCAATTCATTTGACCATAGGCCCTTTCACTAAGTAAGATATGTTAATATCCTATAAAGCAATTGTATATATGCTGCCTTAGTTAACAGATTTTTTGAGAAATGTGTTTCCATGGATCTGCCTATTCCGAGACAGGTGCCCATAAGAATAAATAATAAAAACAATCAAGTCATATGAAAGAGAGCGAAAGCATTTTATATGAAGGTTCATAGCTTCTAATGCATAATTAGCTTATCTTTCAACTATTCCCTCTTGTATCAAAACTCAACCTTTATTATTTTCAGCAATATGCAAATTAAGAAATGCTTTGGCATGGGCTAAATAGATTAGAATTAATTAGTATGCAGTTCTCAGTTTCTCTTAAAACCACTGTCCTGTGGTTTCTAAATATGAAAATGATTTGCCCAGTTGCCTTTTAGGATAAGCCCTGATAGTTGCTATTTTTACAGGAAAATCGTGGAAATATTTATCTTAGCATTTCAACTAAGGTTCTCACAATTGTCTCTGCCAAATGTCACAGAAAAATAGCTTCTATCCATGTATTATCAACCATATTACATTGGAATATTAAAAATACTCTGACTTTTAACTAAGAATTTGTGAATAATATCAGAGATTGATTTTTTAGGTGAAAGAAAATTGGAATCATTTACTAGTTTTTGTTTTTGTTTTTGTTGTTTTTTAGAGACAGAATTTCACTCTGTTGCCCAGGCTGGTGTGCAGTGGCACAATCATAGTTTACTGCAGCCTCGAACGCCTAAGCTCAAGTTATCCTCCCAAGTCAGCCTTCCGAGTAACTAGGACTACAGGCATGCATCACCTTGAACAATTAAGGTTTTTTATTTTTTTGTAGAGACAGGGTCTTGCTCTGTTGCTCAGGCTAGTCTCAAACTCCTGGTCTCAAGTGATCCTCCCTCTTCAGCCTCCCAAAGTGCTGGGGTTATAGGCATAAGCCATTGTGCCTGGCTATGTACTGGTTTTTAATCACAGACTACACATGCTGTTACAAGAGTCAGCAGGAAGTGCGTTAGAAACAGCATTCCATGCTTAATAACAATGTCATTTGAATCTAATCTACAGAAATAGGGCAATATGTAAATTTTACTGTGCCAGAGAGCGGATCTCATCTAAATGCAAAAAACCTGAATCATACATCTAATCTCTTTCACTAAACCTTGGTCAATGTGTTTTGCTTCTCCAGACAGAGCTGACAGACTCGGTGGACCGGGGTTGCACCTTTACCTCTCCTTAGGCGGCAGTTGGATAAGAGAGCTGGGGAGAGGCTGTGCTTGGACGTCATGACTAAAATTCCTACAATTTTTCAGGAGTTCCTCCCGCTCTTACACATCCCGCTCTTACACACACAGCTCTCTATTCTGCCACAGCCCCCGCACAAAATAGACAGGCTGCTCGTCTTTCCTGCCATGGATATCCTCCGGGCTGCTTTTTGGTGATCTTTTCATTACAAGTGCTGCTTGATTTTTATTTTACCAGTCTTCACTGAGCTAACATACCGGGTCAGGAGGAGGCAGCACGCTCTGGGCTTTGTGCTAGAATCTGCACCTTTAGAGATAACCCCTTTTACCCTGCACTCTCAAATTGAATTTGTTGAGTGGCTGCTTGATCCCATAATTCTAAAATATTTAACTCACTATTCCATGCTCCCAGCACTACATAGATTCAATTCTAAGTATGGCACCCAATTTGGAGCAGTGGCAGCTCCAGAATTTCTATGCTGAGGAGAACTGGGGACCACAATTTGGTTGGGAGAAATGGGTCAGACAGATGGAATGGCTATGAAAGGTACTCGCACTTTTTTTTTTTTCATAACAACCCATTTATTTGAAGGTGGAATTGAAGATCCTGTTGGAGTGAAGTCATCCTCAGCCTTTTATGGGCACCAATTGACATTAAAAAGGAAACTTTCTTCTGCAACAGTGCCCTGCATTGTTGGCTTTTTGACTTGAGGTTCAGCTGGTAGTTAGTAGACACCCATATTTCTACATAAGAATGTGGTCGTCCTGTAGTTCTGCAGACAAAGTTGGGAGCTAAATTCAGGTAATTCTACTGTTTTCTTGGATTCCCAACACGGTCTCCCATTGTATTTTATTTTAGTTCTTTTATAGAGATGCACCCAACAATATAAAAACTCTTATTTTTCAAACCCTGACAATGCTATCCTTCCCTTCTCAGGAACCTCTCCTCTACTGTTAACTCAATGCCTGTTTGTTTGTTTGTCTTGTGTTTTAATCTTGGACAGAGTAGGTGAGAGCAGAGTCTTGTAAAAGGAAAGGAGAAAAAAGGAGTTGTTTTTCTTATTTGTTTTTCATGTTTCCTTTTGATTCTCAAAAGAATATTCTGATCTGGCTGGAGAGCCTAGGAGGAACAGCTGGACGGGGGCCATCTTGGGTTTGCTCATTGTTTATAATGAATTCCCAATCTTACATAGAGCTTGTCACCCTTTGATCAGTACACTTTGGCCTAATACCTTTCCATTGACCCTGACTACTCTTTTAAGAGGATCTGTGCAAAGCCACCATTTTACTTAGGAAATACCGCTCAGCATGGCTTACAGATAATAAGGTTTACGGGGGAGCCAAGGGGGTTGATTTGCCTCTGGAAACCTGCTCTTTAAAAGTTTTGTGGTGTTTCATTAGAGAGTCACAGAGTTCGTACTTGTTCCTCCAGATATAATCTTTCTCTAAATAACCACCCAATAATGTGATTAGAGATGAGTGACAGGATGTAATAAGAACATTTGTTTGCTCAACCACTGGATTTTTTTTCCTAAGGAAGAAACATAAAACTAAATAATTCATGTAACATTACTGATTCCCCACTATTGATTATAGTCATTGTCATCAATTTGCTGGCCCTATAGCCATCCCAACAGGTTATTACTTACAGATTGTGGTATTATTTGCTGCCAAGATTTCATTTTTAAAAATAAGTATAAACAGCAGGAGGAAAAGTTTAGCACACCAGAGAGTACCTTTCCTCTTGAAAATTGCATAAGCTGCATCTCTGGTTTTTAATTAATCAGTTGCCAAAAATGGATCCTAAAATTTCAAGTAGGATCAAAATGAGTGGCAAATGCTAAGACTGAAATAATTACATGGAATAATGGAAGAAAGTGATCAGATTGAATTTCTTTATGATTTAAAACCAATGCCAGTAGAATCAAATTTGATAATTTTTATTGACAAAAGCCTAAAATTAAATGATATATTTATTAGTTGGACTATAAGATAACAACAATCTGTTTTAATTATTAATATAAAGTCAGGATGCTAGATGCAGGGAGAAAAATATGACAAGCTCTAAATATTACTTCTTTATTAGCAATCAGGAGATGTTTAGTTAAATATTAAGGAATTACCTTGAAGAGTTTTCTTTTGCTTTTAGAAGGCTGAAGAATTTCTATTTATCCTATTACAATAGCCAGAATCATAACATGCTACATGACAATGTACCCATCTGCAGAAGATGTAACTAGAAAAAATGCCATTATATAATGTAGCAAAAAAAAAAAATACCCTAAAATACATATAAAAGGAGTACTAGTGGGTCCTTCCTATTTTTTAAAAAATGCTTAGTTCTGAGAAGATGTCCACTCTAAGTCATACAAAAAATCAGAGTATTAATAGTTTATAAATCCTGATTTTCTTGGAGCTACGTATGTAGTTTGTAAATGTAAGATTCTCACAATTTGTTCTAATATTTGTAAAAAGTTATTTTTATACCCTCAAAATTATCAATATGGTACAAGTTAAGCAATCTCAACTAAAGATAATTTAAGAATTTAAAGAGATCGGTAATACAGGACCCCAGCAATAACAGCAAAGCCAAAGTCATCGTGCAGTCCCAGTTCTTGCCCTTAGGGAGGGGATAGGTGTAGGTTACGGTGGTTGCACTGGTTTCTGTGCTTCCACAGAATTGTCTTACGGTTTGCTGTGATTTAAATTTGTCCCCCAAAAAGCATGTGCTAGAAAGGTAATCCCTAATGCAACAGTGTTCCGAGTTGGGATGTAATGAAAGGTGATTAGGCCATGAGGGTTCCACCCTATGAATGGATTAATGTCATTGTCTTGGGAGTCACTTGGTTACCTTGGGAGTCCGTTACTTATAAAAGGAGAACCTGACACCCTTCTATCTCTTGCCCTCTCTTTGCCTTTCTGCCATTGTGTGACAGCGTAAGAAGGTCCCGCCCTATGCTGACCCCTCAGTCTTGGATTTTCCAGCCTCCAGAACCGTGAGAAATAAATTTCTGTTCATTATAAACTACTCGGTCTGAGGCATTTTGTTGTAAGTGGCACAAAATGAACCAAAACACAGTCTCAACACATGCTATTATAGTATTCCCATGTAGGTATTTGTCTTCCCCCTCAAGGCTGAGAGGGATCATATGTCTACATCTTTTTTTTTAATTCCAGTTACCAAACATAGTATTTAGTGTACGGTGACTGACAAATAAACTCTACTTATATTGAATTCAAATGAAATCATGCACCTTGTATGACAGATTTTTTAAAGAAGGTAGCTGAAATTATTTATCCATTACCTTTCTGTGCATTATCATAGGCATAGCCAAACACACACGCACATGCACACACACACACACACACACGCCTTGCACCAGCTCTTCATATCACATTGGTTCTTTTTGAATTCTACTACTGAAATCCTGCTGGTTCTCTCTTAAAGAGTGAAATATATTCTGAGTTACTTAATAGATTACATGTTGCCCACCTGGCGAGCTTTGCCCATTATTTAGCATTCATACAGCACTTTGGATTTGCTAAGTGCTTTATATTAATTTTTATTCTCTTGGCTATCATACTTTTGATGAGTAACCATATTTCATATGTACTTTATTACCTTCTAAATGTTTCTGTACATCACTAAGGAGGAGAAATAGGGATCTAGTGGGCTATCGTTGCACAATATTAGTTTGGGAGTTTTATTCAGAGTTTTAATATTTCAACCAAGTGGAAAACTTTGGAATAAATAGCATCCTGTGAATTAAATCACCATTACTTTCCTATAATTTAGATTTATTTATTACTCATGTGAAACTTGTGGGCCTTCTCCAGGGTACTCAACTTTTCTAAAACTAACTTTCTGCTGAATCAGATTTGCTAGTAAATCACTGATGATTTTTCAGATACTATGCTATTTTTTCTCTTTTTTTATATCACATTATGGACTCTGGGTCACTTGAGATAATCATATTTCAACTAAAAAGAATAAAAACCTAGGTGTATAGAGGATACATTTAAATTTTGCTGGGTTCTCTGTAAGCACACTGTTTCAGAAATATATCAGTTATGAATCATGATGACTTTACATTTTTCAATATATCATTTGCTTATATATACTCAGATTACATATCAATATATCTCAAGAATTTGGAAGCAATAAACAATATTACAAACTGAAACTGCAAATCCACAGCCAGTATTGATCATTGTTGTACAATACAATATTGTTCACTGTTATTCTCAACCATAAACCCCTCAGACAGTGCTAATTATTACCAACACATTGGTTCATCATCTGCCTTAATTCTATTCTCTTATCTTAGATTTCTTTCCCTATTACCAATGCTTCTTTAAATCCCCCAAATCATTTAATATCCAACGTGGAACTATTTTCTTCACTACCCCAACTATTGTAATCCCACAGATTTTTTCAGGAGTGTGCAGTGAAAAAATAGTGGGAAGTCTTGAGTTTCAGTCCTGACTTAACTGTAATGCTAGGCACATAATTTATTTCACTTAACCTCATTTTCCTCATTTGTAAAAGTACTTAAAAAGTATGCCTTGTTTTCAAATTTACAATTATTCTAAAATGAAACAATTCAAGAAAAAATAATCATCAGAAGTTATAACACATAAATTTGTTTTAAATTTTCACATGTTACTTCCACACTTGGAGTCTATGCTTACTACCTAACAGTTAAATAACATGTTGTATGCTGTTCGTTTTAACTTTTGGAATAGATTGCAATCTTTGTGAGGCCTAAAACATGTACAGTAATTTTATTATACGCACGGTGTGTTGTACAATGCTGGTCACAATCTGGGTCAATAAAATTTGATTACAGATAGATTGGCTATCATACTTTTGATAAGAAACTATATATTAAATGTACTTTATTACCTTCTGATTGCTTCTGTACATTGCTAAGGAGGAGAAATAGAGATCTACTGGGATATCCTTATTCACCTCTTATTCATTCAGCTGATGACTGAATAAGTAGATTCACAAATGAATTTAACTTGATGTATCTCATTTGTCATTTCATTATCTCTTTTTTTCCCAAAAATGATTAAAACATTTGTGTTATTTATTAAAGAGTTTCTTCATGGAACAAAACACTGGAAGTAAAAACAAACAACCATAAATCATACTTTTTTGTGATGGGAATTAAATAGTGCTTTAGGATAAAAGTCATTGAAAACAAAATCAGTTAGAAAAACTGCAGCTTAGTAGGAGTTAGCCAATAAAGGAAATAGGAGAATTTGAAAATAGTCTGCCCAAGACAAGTCCAAGTTCCTGCTACACTGAGAGGGGTTGGGAAGCTGTGGACAAACTATGGGCTTTGGTGACCATCACATCCTTGCCTTGAGACCTTGGCAAGTAGATTAAACTCTCTAATTACAAGTTTCCTCATCTACAAAATGGGGCGTAATAACCTCCGGATCATAAAAGTAGAAAATAATTTTAGCAGTTATTAATTGTATCAAAAAGCGAGCTCTCTGATTGATTCTCTAATTTTGCCGAATCCCCTGTAAAACATTCAGTGGTTTAGGAAGAGTGAACTAGAACAGTCGATTCAGAGTAGGTAATTAGCTGACATCATTAAGCTAGTACACGGTCTTGACTTTTTCTTCAAGATTAACTGAAAAGTAAACCTTTATCTCCTAGTAATGTGGCATGTCTTTTTAAAAAACAGTTTTTAGCACTAAAGAAACCATGCAGCCATCTGTAAAAATTTCATGTAATCAAATTTTTTAAATTTCTGTAAAACTAGTAGTTTAGACTCTTCACAAAATTAAGTCAAAATAGGTCATAGAGCTAAATATAAAATGCAAAACTATAAAATTTCTAAAAGATAACACAGGAGAAATTCTAGATGACCTTGGGTTTGGCAATGACTTTTTAGATACAACACCAAAGGCAGGCACAATTTATGAAAGAAAGAATTGATAAGTTAGACTTCATTAAAATTTAAAACTTCTGCTCTGCTAAAGACACTTGTCAATAATGGAATGGCAAAACAAGCTATAGACTGGGAGAAAATATTTTCTAAACACATATCTGTTAAAGGACTTGCATCTGAAATATTCAAACAACTCAAAACTCAACAATAAGAAAACAACCTGATTAAAAAATGGGCAAAAATCTTAATAGACATTTCATCAAAGAAGATAGATATATGAAAATGGGCATATGGAAAGATGCTCCACATCATATGTCATTAGGGAATTACAAATTAAAATAATAAGATGTCACTACTCACCTATTAGAATATAGAATCCAGAATACTGACACCAAATACTGGAGAAGATGTCAAATAACAGGAACTCTCACTCACTGCTGATAGGAATGCAAAATGGTACAGAATATTTGGAAGACAATTTGGCAGTTTCTTACAAAATTTAACATACTTTTATCATACGACCCAGCAATCACACTCTTTGGTATTTGCACAAATGAGTTGAAAATATGTCCATACAAAAACCTGAGAATTAAGGTTCATAGTGACTTTACTCATGATTGCCAAAATTTGGAAGCAACCAAGATGTCCAAGCTGTGAATGGGTAAACAAACTGTAGTACATGCAGAATATTATTCAGCACTAAAACGAAATGAACTATCAAGCTTTTCATGAAAAGACATGAAAGAAATTGAAATGTACATTTGTAAGTAAAAGAAGCCAATTGGAAAAGACTGCATATTGTACAATTTCATCTATATAACATCCTGGAAAAGACAAAACTATGGAGACAGTAAAAAGATTAACAATTGCCAGGGGACAGGTAGGTGAGGGGACGGGTAGGCAGAGCACAGAGGATTTTTAGGGCAGTGAGACTACTCTGCATGATACTGCAATGGTGACTACACGTCCTTACACATTTGTCTGAACCAAAGACTGTGCAACATCGAGAGTGAGCCCTAAAGTAAACTATGGACTTCGGGTTGTAATGATGTGTCAGTGTAGGTTCGTCGATTATAACAAATGCACCCTTCCGGAGGGGGATGCTGATAACCAGGCAGGCTGTGCCTGGGTGGGGACGGGAGTCTATGGGAACTCTCTGTACTTACCGCCTGATTTTGCTGCAAACCTAAGACTGCTCTAAAAACTAAAGTTTATTTTTTTAAAAAAACTTTATTAGGACATCCATAGGGCACAAGTAAGTAAAAACTGTTGGCGACTTTTAAAATAATTTCCAAACGAGTTATGCTGAAAGTGAACATTTGAGCTCGAGTCCCAAGAAGGAGAGCAGACCAGGTGCACTCAGTTTCTCGTGGGTCTATGTGGCCCTTCCAGTTTCAATCTGTAAACATGAAACTTGAATTTCCTGAACACTCCTTTGTCTAACCGTATTTGTAACTGACCTTGTTTTTCTTTGCAGTTATTTGAAATCAGTTTTCAAATTTCTTACTTCCAGACCCATCCTAACCTGATTCCAATTCGTGATCACTCCTCTTATTGCTCTGGTTTTGGTTTCTAGCTGTATCTTCTCTGTATTTAACTCCAAGGAACACAGCAATACAAATCCTGCCCGCTCACTTGGCATAAACCAGATTATAGCAAATATGTACTCAAATGGTGCTGATCTTCTTCTCAAAAAGATTAAATTTATACCACCTCTATATACATCCAGGTTTATGTCTTATTTTCAAAAATTACTGTGGATAGTATGTTAAAATATAAAAGTGACTGGTTATTAAAATATATTTTAGAACTGTTGGGAAGTTATATATTGTATAATTTACACTGTTGATCTATACATATTCAAAATAATGATAACCAATTAATAGAAACAATGCAGCAGCAATGAGAAATACACACCTTCAAGCACATATGCATTATGGTTCTTATTTCTGACTTCCACTAAGACCCAGGCAAGTGATGATCTGTTTGAAAGCTAACTTTGGAAAGATCTGTTAGGAAAAATAACGTTAGACACTTAATAAGTATGTTAATATTGGATTTTTCCATGAAAAGTGACTGGTAGTATACATATGCAAATTAAGAGGATTGCTCATCTTTGTCTCAGTTGTCAAGAATTCTAAGCTTGTCAGTTCATCTAGGAGAATCACAAAGCAGAAACATATCTGTGAGTACATAGCTTGGTATCGCATTGGATCAATATGACAGTGATTGCTTAGACTTTCATCCTGTGAAGCAATTTCTTTACTACCCATCCTATCACACAAAATTAAGAATACAAGGATAAAGGCTTTATTTTCTTAAACATGCCATGCTTCAAAGATTTTCCCCCTCTCTCTATTTAAATATCACTATTAGGGAATAAGGGAAAAGCAGTTTGGAAAATTTCAAGAAAAAGCGTCTGAGTTTTATTTGTACCTGAATGTTCTTCATAAACCTGTTGAAAATGGGGGGAGACCTAAGATGAATACAATTGCTAGTAACAGAAAACCACAGACCAAGCCAGTTTAATGAGAAAAAGTGTGTTATCCCATAGAACAAGAAATCCCGAGAAGTTCCAGGATTGATGATGCAGCAGCTTAAGCTTAAACCCATCATCTAGACCGTGGGTTCTCTTCATCTTTCCACACCACCTGCTTGGCCCTCAGCTTAGTTTCTCATGATCACAAAAGGGATGCCAGAGTTCCAACTGTCACATGCCTCTCTCACAACAGTTAGCAGAAAGAGATGAAGTGTCTTCCTGTGTGTCTTTCATTCTCAGAGTAAGTGCCTTGGGGGCAGAGTTGTCCCATGCCCATTTCTAAATCAATTGCTAGCAAGGGAAATGGGATTGACACAATGTACATAGGAACACATCTGAAGAAGGTGAATTCAGAATAGGTCAACACCTTTTCCTAGGAACATATCTTGCAGTTCCGAAACTGAGAACCAAATTGTAATAAACAGTTGAGATAAATCACTTAATTGTTCTTTACCACATGCCATTCATTTTATGTGTTCTTTGTATGGTTGGTTTTAGATACTAACGCTGAAATCCTTTATTTTGAAGATAACCCATTCACATCTTTACCTATTTTACATATACACAAATAGATACACAATAAACACTTTTTGTGATTCATCACATTGTAATTATCTATCTAGGGTTTCACATAAGATCCTGCCTCCAGACATGAAATTCAAAGTAACAAATAATGTTTTGTTTAGGTTAATCCAAGTAACTGTAACGATTAGTCCCCAATGTATAATGTTAATAATAATAATAAAAAAACACATAGTAGTAATTTCTTGCTGGGCAAACAGTACTGCTCAGGTAATATCAGAAGTGTGGCTCACGTTCATACAGTCATTTCTGAACCAAGGGTAAGAAAGTTTCTTCCATCTCCAATCTCCAAATTCCTCCTAGGGTTTCTCTCTCTTCCAGCCAGCTGGAATAGGCACATGGCTAGGAAGTATCTTCTGTGCCAGGCTTGGAAATGCCGAGTCTTTTTCTCTCACATCCCATTGACTAAGACTCAATCGTACAGTCGCAGCTAACCACAGGGCGTGGCTGGGAAGGAAGCCTGGTTTTGTAATAGCAAGAAGATAACACAGATATAGACGGACTCTCTGACACGGGTGTATCACGTCATACATAGATGAGCATGTTTAATTCTCATAATGGCCACTGTATAAATATGACTAATACCCCATATGGTATATGAGAAAAAGGACACATTCAAATAGGTTAGTCAAAGTGCTTTACAGTAAGCATTGGAACCTGAAATCAAAATTTCCAAATTTTATTTTTTTATGTTATACCACTTGATTCCCTGAGGAGAAATAAACCTTAACCGTTTGTACCTCACAATTCTTCACAAGAAGTTCTCTCAACCTTTCAGAGTGATTTGCTTCAGCCAATCTCTAACAGTCCTCCGTGCAGGACTCTCCCCCCTTTTCCAGAGCTGCGGGAGGCCACGCCAGGCTGGCAGTGCCAAGGAACTGAGAGCCCCCGGGTAACCCTTACCCAGCTGCTCTGGAGAGTTGGTGTACAGCTATCCCAGCCCCTTTCTCCTCTGATGGAAGTTTCCAAGGCACGTGCTTTGCATCATTTCCCAGAGGTTCCCTGCAGAATCCCACTGTGCTCGGGGCCTCAGTGTGCACCCTTTACCGGCCGCCTCTCCCTTCCTGTATCATTCCCACATTTATGTACTGGTCCTCTCAGAACTTTCCATAAGAACTACTTCCACTCAAATCCCTATTCCAGGATTTCCTTTTGGGAGAACCAAAATTAAGACAGCAAATCTCAGAAACAGTTTTGAGTGGGGAAAAAAAGCACATTGCAGAAGAATTCATAGAGTACAATACCAATACATAAGGTATAAGACATGCAGAACTAAATGAAATATTTCGTAGGGATATATATATGTGATAAATCATTTGAAAAGGAAGAGTGAAGGAATGATATACCCACAATTTAGGAGAGCGGTGCCCTGTGGGGAGGGCAGGTGAAGCCATCCCTCTGGGAGGACACAGGGCTTTAGGGGCTATTGGGAATGTCCCAGCTCCTTTGCAGGTAGAGTGAATTGTGTTTCTTTATCATTGTGCCTTACAACTTACAAGTGGACGAGCACATATTCATTCATATGAATGGAACAATACATAATTTTAAAACGAATACATTAAGTAAATAACAACAAAAACCCAATGGGCTAAAAGAAATGAATAAAATAGATAGGAGTTTTTATGCCTTAACATTTCTAGATCGACACTGTCAAAAGAGAGAGTCAAAACATCAGGAGCACCCAGACCTGCTCATTGACTAAGACTGACAGTGTAAATACAGCGTACTCAGTTAAGTTTTAATTTTAGATAAGCAGTGAATAATATTTTAATACAATTATGTCCCTAGTATGTCCCTCTCACCTTAATCTGGTGATGTCCATTTTATTTGTGTATTTTAGACAATGGGATATACGTTTTTTGTATTCTTAGTGTGTTCGAATGACTTACACTGAATATTATTTGATGATGGTATGAAATTCAAATTTTTCTGGGTAGTCGGTTTTGTTTTTACCAAATCCAGCAACCTTACCAACAAACCTTCAACACCAGCATTCATCTGATTTTAACACACTTGTTATAAGTGAAAATCACTGAGACATTTACTTTCTTTCATGTTGCTCATGTCTGAACAAGTAAGTCAATTAAGATATCTGTACAAATGAAATGAAATTATAGTTTAAGTTACTTTGCTTTGATTTTAAAGTAATTTGGTTCTTGGTTCTGTGTGTCCTTTTCTTTTGTGTAATTTAATTTATTGAGCATTTTTTTGATCTCTGCAAATATAATAACGAAATTGAGCAACAAAGAAGTAAACATTGATTAAATTTAATTTCTTCACACATATAAATATGTAGCAGCTGTCATCTACTTCCTAGGGATGTAAAAAATGTGACCAACAGAAATTTTCCTAAAATGAAACTATCAAAATACTGATTTTAGGAGTGAAATTCATCAACTTAAAAATTATACACAATATTACTTACCACATTGCAATTCTACATCATTTAGGGAAAGTAGAATATTTAATTTTTAATCACTAGATTCGCCTTGACAAGGTGTAATGAAAATAAATATGAGAAGTTAACACACACAAAAAGTACTTTTATTTCTAGTATATTGATTCCATTTTCATGTGCAACTTAATTATAAAACAAGTCAAGTCAAATGAGGTAAGATGGTTAAAGGATAGGAAGGAATTTAAGATTAAGAAAAGTGTGAGTGAATTACTACTTAAAACACTAAATGACATTAAATTTTTTATTAAATATCAAAGATAGGCAATGAAAAATATAACATGTTAAATTATCATTTTTACATCTTCTCTTAAATTTTCTAGGAAAATAGAATAAATTTATTATTTTAAGTTAAACTGATTAGTTTTGGAAACTTTAATGATAATAATGATGTTGATACTAATAGCTAATATGTAAGTATTTTAATATGTGCCAGCTAATGCAAAATAGTATATTATGTCACTTAATCCTCAAGTCAATAGTATGAATTGCCTCTGCTTTACAGATAAGAAAACAGAAAACTAGAGAGGTTAAGTAACCCCCCAACGTTATAAATCTAGGAAGTAATTGAACAAAGAGTTATTCCCATGAAATATGACTTTATCTAGTAGGAATCCATAAATACAGTTTTTCTGTTGGTGCTCTAACTGATAAAGATTTTCCAAAATACATTTTTCAATTCCTGTAATAACCACATCTTTTCCAATTTTTAACAGAAAAACAACTTAATAGTTAATGTTTAAAAAGTATAGACTTCTTCATTTGTTAAATATGTAACACATATTAAAATTAAATTGTTATACCAAATCAGGCTACTATGCCCCCAAATGACACAAATTATATAGAGCTATCATGAAAAATTTACACTAATTGAGGGTTTTATTCCAAACACAGCACCCAGAAGATTGAAGTTATAGCCATATTATAAAAATTAAAAAGTGATTATCACTATCAAGAATTTATCACTAGAAATTTTAAATTTGGCTCCAAAGATACAGGACTTAAAACATACATTTAAGACAAAAACATAACTGTAAAAATATATGTGGCTAAGTAAAGAGAATGATGACAGTCGTTTCCAGGGTCACAACACCTTACAGGGAACTTCTCCACCACAGAGACCTTGGGTATTTCATTTTGATTTTTCCAAATCACTCTCCTTGACTACTTAGTAACTTAACTGCAAACACTAAAGGGGTGTTTAAAGTTAAGATTTTCTAACCACTCAAGCTTCATTCTTGAAGATATAAATTAATCTTTCTTTATATACAGCCCATCCCTGGTTTGTCAGGAGCATGTTCTTAATGACAGAAAAGGCGTTAGGGGGATTTCCAGGAGATAATATAGGAGAGCGGAGGAAATACGGTCAATGATGCACAGCCTACATTATTTCACTTGTTCTCACAATGCCCACCTTTTGCAGATAATGTGATTACATTCATTTTACACATGAGAACATAGAGACCAACAGAAAGACTAAGGAATTTGTCGAGAGTCGCCCAACTAGCGAGTGGTGAAGCTGGAATGCGATGGTGGACTCCGGAGTCCACACTGCCAACAGCTTCTGCCAAGAGACCATGCCGGCAGCACCATGCTGCAACTTTCTGAAGGCTGCAGCCTAGAACCATATTAAAGTTTTGGACAAAATTTCCCCAAAGCCACACACCTATCACTTCCTTAGCAGGTAGCTGAAGAGTCAGAAAGGAGCACGGTTGAATGTTGCTTATGTGCCGAGATAATAACCCTTCCTCTTGCTTTGGCTACTGGAAAGGACACGCAAATCGTGGGTCGTGTCTTTAGCATCAATCTTATCAGTATAATTATCTCTATCTATTTTCCAGAAACATGGTAGATTGATCCAATCAATGTGCTCCTCCCCCTACAAAAATATACAGGCTGAACTACAAATTAAAATCATAGAAAACTCTAGGAGAAAGGAAAATAAGTCTCCTGTAAGAGTTTTAATCATAAGATTCTACCAAATTTATGCTGCCCTGTAGTATACGAGGTCTGTCTGGAAAGTATCCAGCCATTGTTAGTACAATGAGAACAGTTAGCGCGACATCGATGTAACCTGGCAGCCAAGGAGAGTGGACCGGAGTGCACGTGCGTGAACAATGACAACTTCACTGAACTGTTTATTGACAGTCAGCGGGGCGCTAGACACCCCCGAGTGAGCGTGTGTACTCTGTGGCCGTCGCATTAAAAATGACCGAGCGAGCCGAGCAACGAGTCTGCATTTAATTTTCTGTTAAGCTTGAACATTCCTCCACGGAAACTACTCGGATGATTCAGAAGTCTTCCGGGGACGATGCAATGAGTGCAGAGCAAATAAAAGTGTGGCACAAAGGCTTCAAAGGTGGGTGAGAGTCTGTTGAAAGTGATCCGGGTTCTGGAAGGCCTGCAACAAGCAGTACACCTGGGAATGTAGAACGTGTATGGGCTGCCATCAAAAAAGGTCCCGAGGTGCCTGCTTTGAAGGGACCTGAGGCATCATTGTCCTATGTGCAATGTTTCTTGTATCTTGTATCTTCTTCAAAAAATGTCTCCATTTTTTATATTACATGGCTGCATACAGACCTCATATGTTCTGGACATTTGCTATTCTTTTGGGTTACCCAGAATGTGAATCCCATTCCCATGTTTTGGAAATCGCATGCCTCCAATGGCAACCTGGGTAGGAGACAGAGATCCCTTCCCATAAAGAAGATAACTATTCAATTTCCTAGCCATTCAATCTTTACATCTGGTGGACACATGCAGCCATATGACATACCTCTCCCAAATAGATGCATTTCCACTAGACTTGCCTAGAGGGAGCTCTGAAAAGAGAATCTGATGTTGCCTGGAATTCCCTCTAGAAAGGATGGTTGCAGCAGCAGTGTAAATCTACCTTCCACAGCTAAGGGTGAACCAAAACCTAGCAGCAGCACCCAGTGTCAAGCATGAGTGGTGTTGGTGGTTGAAGTGGAATTGTCTGTGATCTTAATGGGACCAATCACGCAGCATGATTTAGATACTCTTCCGGTTCTGCAGCACTCAAGGCTGGTTCTCCAGTCCTCGCGTGACACAATGTCCTTTAATAAATTTATTTTTGTTTAAATTAGCCAGATTGGGTCTCAGTTGTTAGCAATTAAGAATATTTACTGGCAGAATATGCTAATTATAAGTCTTAAAATTAATTTATTATAAAAACACTTCTCTACACGTGAACCAATTGGAATCTTTTATAAGAAGCAATATATAAAGACACTTCTACAGGTCAAGAATACAAAATTCAATAGGTGAAAAATTATCAAATATAAGTTCACAGTGAAAAATACTAAATACACATGAAAATGAAGCACCATGAAGAAAATACCATAAGAGCAAAAATTGAAGAAGTGATGACCCAAGAACAAGAAAAATAGAATATAAAATAGACCCAAAAAAGTGTTTATAAAGGAGATTTAAAAAGAAATGGAAACCACAATTAAAAAACAAGCTGGGCATGGTGACTTATGCCTGTAATTCCAGTACTTTGGGAGGCAAGGTAGGAGGATTGCTTGAGGCCAGCAGTTTGAGATCAGCCTGGGCAACATAGCGAGATCCCATTTCTACAAAAAAAACTTTAAAAATTATCTGGGCATGGTGGCATGTGCCTGTAGTTCTAGCTAGTCAGGAGGCTGAGGCAGGGGGACCACTGGAGCCCAGGAGTTCGAGGCTGTAGTGAGCTATAATTGTGTCACTGCACTCCAGCCTGGGAGACAGAGTAAGACTCCATCTCAAAACGAAAAACAAACTGGAAAAAAACCCAGAATAACGGAAAAAAGAACAAGTATATTTGAAAAACAATCATATATAACTTTTAAAATAAATGTTTTAATTTAGAATAGTTTTAGATTTGCGAAAAATTTACAAAGATAGTCAAGAGCTTCCATAGACCCCACACTATTTCCCATATCGTTAGTATCTTACATTGGTGTGATACATTGGCTACAATAAATTAACAAATATTGATACATTATTCACTAAAGTTCATACTTTATTCAGATTTCCTTAGATTTAAAAATGTTTTATTGATATATAATGTTTGTACATATTAATATACATGTGGCACATGTGAAATTTTGATGCACCCATGGAATGTGTAACGATCAAGTCAGGCTATTTAGAATATCCATCACCTGGAATGTTTATCATGTCTTTGTGTTGGGAACATTTCACATCTTCTTGTCTAGCTATTTTGAAATATACAATATATTGTTGTTAACTATAGTCACCCTACTGTGTTATTGAACACTAGAACTTATTTTTTTCTCTGTGTTTATGTCCATTAACCACCCTCTCTTCATCCCCTGCCCCCAAATACACATGCATGCATACCCTTCTCAGCCTCTGTTAATTATCACTCTGCTCTCTACCTCCATGAGATCAACTTTTTTAGCTTCCACATGTAAGTGAGAACATGTGATATTTGTCTTTCTGTGCCTGGCATATTTCACTAACATAATGACCTACCATTTGATCCATGTTGCTGCGAATGACAGAACTTCATTCTTTTTTATGGCCAGGTAGCATTCCACTGTGTATATACAGCACACTTTCTTTATCCATTCGTCCACTGATGAATACTTAGTTTTATTCTCTCTCTTTGCTATTGTGAAATAGTGCTGCAATAAACATGCAAGTGCAGGTATCCCTTTGATATTTCTTTTCTTCTCCCTTGGGTTGCTACCCAGTAGTGGGATTTCTAGATCAAATGATAATTCTATTTTTAGTTTTTTAAGAAATTGTTGTATTATTTTCCATAATGGTTGTACTAATTTACATTCCCACCAATATTTAAGTTCCCTTTTCTCTGCATCCTTATCAGCATCTATTGTTTTTTGTCTTTCGGATAATAGTCGCTCTAACTGGGATGAGATGATATCTCATTGAAGGGGTCTTGAGCTAAAAGATGTTTTTTACATTTCTAAAGAGCTAAAACAAAGAAAGAAAATGTGACAGAATTCATATGCGGTGCCCATGTCCTTCACAGAAAAAAGTTTGCTGACCCCTTGTGGCACTTTAGAGAAAACATCTCTGTGTTTCTGCACTGAGAGGACTTTATGAGTAAATTTTGCTGAAAGGGGACCTGGACTAAATACAAGCCTTGGAAAATAACTTTTGACTGTTTACATAAATCTTCAGAGAGAGTTACCTCCTGGAGGTATCTGTGTTCATTTGCAGGGGATGCTGAGACTGGGCTTGGAGACATCACTGGGTTGCTGAGCTGGAGACTTTGGTGTTATCTTTCCCCTGGGGAGATCTACTTGCATCCCAAAGGATTAGAATGAGAACTCAGGGTCCTTCTGAAGGAGGGAAAGTTTTCTCCCTTCTTTAAGGAGGGAAGTTGGGCAGCATATATCAAAGCACCTGCATTCATTTTTGCAGGTTTCTTGCCTACAGTATAAACTCTGTTAGTGCAGCGTGGCTTAAGGCTTTCATCACACCGCCCCAGGCCCATCACACACACCCCCAAGAATCTGGGCACAGGGCAACCATGAAATTGTTGTCTGCTGTAAAATAAATAATGATTTATCCACTCTGCTCTAGAGACCTTATGGATGCATTCAGGAGAAAATTAATAAATATGAATATTAAAAACTTAAGACTCTTGCTTTATACCTGTAAGTAAAGATCATAAGCAAATATTTGCTTTAAGCTGGCAAAGCCAGCAATCCGCCTGCACTGCCCTTCAGGGATTTATCGGTTCTTCAGCCCCATACTCGAATCTGGTCGGAGGGAACTCATGGCTTTATTTCTTCCCAGGATACCACATTGGTGCAGTATATTAATGATATTATGCTGATTGTATCAGTTTTCTAGGGCTGCCATAACAAACTATTACAGACAGGGTGGCTTAACCAATGGAAATTTATTTTCTCACAATTCTGGAAGCTAGAAGTCTGAGATCAAGGTGCTGGCAGGGTTGGTTCCTTCCCAGTCCTCTCTCTTTGGCTCGTAGATGCTGCCTTCTCCCTGTGTGTTCAAAATGGTTTTCCCTCTGTTAAGTGTCTGTGTTCAAATTTCTTCTTCTATAAAGACACTAGTCATATTGGATTAGGGCCCATTTTCATGCCTTCATTTTAACTCAGTTACCTCTTTAAAGGTCCTATCTCCAAATATAGTCACATTCTGAGGTTCTGGGAATTAAGATGTCAACATATGAATTTTGGGTGGCACAATTCAGCCCATAACAGACTAAACCTGCTGAGCAGGAAGGAACAGCTACGCTCGACACATTGGTGAGACATTGTGTTTCAGAGGGTAGGAATTTAGTCCCTCAAAAATTTAGAGGACTTTCATCTTGGCAAAATTGCTAATGGCCCAGTGGTCTGGCACATGCCAAGATAACATGTCCAAGGTGAAGGGGTCAACTTGTGGAATCTGGCCACAAACACTAAGATAGGTGCATCGACGTCTAATAAATTAAAGGATGTGGAGACAACATATACCTCATGCGGACACACTATTTCAACTCATTTACCAAGTGATCTCAAAGCTTGCCAGTTTTGAATGGAGCCCAGAAAAAGAAAAGGCTCTACAATAGGTACAGGCTACAACTTGGGCCATGTGACTCAGGAGATGTGCCAGTGTTTTTCTATGAGCCAGGTCAAGATGATGTTTGGAGTTTGTGGTAAGTTGACAAGTGAATCACGGCACAAACCCTTAAGATTTTGGAGCGAAGCCATACTGTCCTCCGTAGATATCTATGCTTCTTTTGAGAAACAGGTTTTGACTTGCTCCTGGGCCTTAGTAGCTGAATGCTTGAACTGAGGCCACCAACTTGCCATCAGAGTTGAGCTTTTCACCATGAACTAGGTGTTGTCTGGTCCAGCAAGCTATAAATTTTGACGTGCACAGCAGCACTCCATCGTCAAATGGAAGCGGTGTATACGGGATTGGACAAAATAGGGCTTAAGGGAAGAAGTAAATTGCATGAAGTACCCTGGATGCCTCTGACCTCTACTTCTGCTGCATTGCCTCCTCTTCCTCAGCATGGCCTCACGAACAGGTCTCTACCAAAAGCGTCTTGAGAAGAAAAAGCTCAGGTGTGGTTTACAGATGGTTATGTACAATATACGGCTATCATCCGAAAGTAAACAGTGGCAATATGCCACCCGGGGTAGGGGCAGGGCTTGAGGACAGGGCTAAAGGGAACTCTCTCCAGCGGACAGAACTTCAAGAATCGGGTTGTTTATTTTGCCAGGAAGGAAAGATGCCTAGAGGTTCAGGTCTACCATGAATCATGAACATTTGCTAAAGGTTTGGCAGGATGTTCAGGCGTGAGAAAGACAAATGGATAGAAAAGTGTGGCATGGGGGTCTGGGAAAAGGAATGAGAACAGAATTCTTGTAATGTTTGAAGAGCATAAAAATATTTGTTTCATTAGAATGCTTAGCAAAGAATGATTTTAGCAAGAAAAGATAACACAATTGGGTAGGTAGGTAAGATAACCTGCTCTATGGATATCAATCGGTGCCTTGCTGAGATACTCCTATCATTGTTTGATAAGCTTGTGAACAAAATATTGGCAGGAATGGGGGTTAGGCACAGGTTTTGACACATGGAAGTTTTACTCACCAAGGCCATTCCAGCCACAGCTACTGCTAAATGTATCGTTAGTCAATAGCTGAGGCCAACACTAAGCCCTTAATCTGACATCATTCCCTGTGGGAATCAGCCCGGGATCTGAAGGCAGGTAAATTACACTGAATCATTTCTATCATGAAGAAGCAGCACTTTTTAAAAAAACATTTGAAAAGACCCTTTGAATATGGATTTACCTTCCCTGCCTGCAGTGTTTCTGCCAGCTGTCACTATAAACTTTCAGAATGCCTTATCAAACATCGTTTCTGACCATGGAACTCATTTCACCTCAAATGAAGTACAGCAGTTGGCCTGCCACGCAATTCATTAGTCTCACCATGTTCTCCACCCTCCTGTAGCAACTTGAACAGTGGAATGGCATTTTGAAGACTCAGTTACAGCCCTACCCTAGGCTTGGCCCTCTTTACTACGGGGGCGGCAACTCCCCGTAGGGCTCAGAATAAATATTATAGGACACTGTATATCAGGATCCAGTAATACGTGCTGTTTCTCTTAAAGACTCATGGATCTGAGCATCGGGGGGTGGGAATGAGAGGAGCCTCCTTGCATTATTATCCCTAGTGATCCACAAGCAAAATTCTTTCTTACAGCCTCTGCAACCTCAGGTGCTTCTGGTGTAGAGGTTTTATTCTAAAGAAATGCTTCCACAGGGGCCAGCTGACCACTTTGGATTCTCCATGCCATTCAATCAACAAGCAAAGAAGGGGTTGCTTCACTGGCTGTAGTGTTGGATCTAGAACATCAAGCAGAAATCTGGTGGCTTCTATATAGGAGGGGTGAGGGAAAGTGTGTCTGGAATGCAGCAGTCCTTTAGCGTGCCTGCTAGCTCTCAAATTTTTTGTGATTGATGTCAATGGAAAACTGTAACAACCCAAATCAGGTAAAACATTTCGGGACAAAATATTTACATCAGCGCATGAGGCAAGGAGTGGTGACCAGCTGGGAGTTGCTGAGGGAAAACGAGAATGAACATCACCCAAAGATGAAAAGGGAACTTTGGAGCCCCTTTTGGCGTAAGGGATATCATAGTATCGGTTGTATGAATAAAAGTAGTAGCGTGCCTTAGATATTGTCTTTGGTGATTAAGTATGGCTTAGGAATATGGCACTGAGCATATGAGTGTCAATGACAGCAGGTGGCCATTTGTGGCTTCATAATTTGGCTATGCAGAACACTTCCAAAATTCTCTCTCTTACATGTTTCCTGTGAAGATGACCCACAAGAGGAATCTCAAGTGAGATGTGGAGGCCAGAAGCAAAGCCGCAGACATTTGCAGCTCACCCACATTGCTGATCTCTCACTCATCTCCTTGGCGTGAGGCAATGGCTGGGCCTGCAAAGCCTCCACCTTCACCTCAGTCCTCCTGATTCTCTGACTTGTGAGCCAGCTGTTTGTGGTTAGCACCATGGAGAAGGCTTCGGAAGGACTCTCACAGCACCAAGGTCAGAGGCAACAAGAACTGAGCGGGCTTTCAGTCCATCCTTGTGGGCTCCAACTTCTTGCTCTCTCCAACATGTTACATCCATCCTCCCTTTCTGAGAGCCGGAACTGTAGACTTGAAGTTCAAGCAGTAGATGCAAAGACCACAGGCTTACAGAGCACGTTCAACCTGCTCCCACCATCGTGTAAATCCCAAGTCCTGTAATAAATCTCTTCGTGTGTGTGTGTGTGTGTGTGTGTGTGTGTTTTACATATCTTCTAGTGGTTCTGCTTCGGAGATACACTATATTTATTTATTTAGCTGTCTGCACACACATGACATTGTTCTGTTTTCCATTTTTATGGAAACATGTAGTGGAAATGTTGCCTTGTCATTATTAACATATAAAAAATGTGATCTTTTTTGTGCGTGTGTATGTGCGTGCAGTCATTCCTAAGCAACTGTCAATGAAGATAGCAGATTGTATTTGAATGTTTTGGGGAGGCAGTGTGATTTTGGTATCTATAATCTTTTTTTTGATGTTTTGAAAATTCAATCTCATCTATCCATCCACTGATTGATTTAATCGTTTTTTCCATTCAAACTCTTATGAGCATTGAGCCCAGGCAACATAACTTCAACTCTTAAAAACACCATTTGATTTGTACCAAATAAATAAATTGATTTTATTCATTAATAGTGAAATTCTGTCCACTAAAGCATCAAACATAAGTTTATATGATGCCCTGTGTAGCCAAGATGGAGGGTAAAATTAACACCTCTAAAAGAGTCAATGAGCACTTCAGAGAGGGGTTGATTTATAAATTGAGCTGAATTATTTTTTGTTAAGATTAGTGATACTCTGATATGTACTAAGCAATAGTAGTCAGACATTTTCGAAAAAATTTCCTGAAAAAAATAAGTTGTTTAATTATATATTGGTTATTTTCCAACTTGAATGAAAGGGATAAAACTTTCAATCTGGGTTTAAGGCTTTTGAACATAATTTATTCATTTATTATTAATATCAAAAGCCTTTTGAAAGTATCCATGAGCCAATTTGTGCAAACTTTTCAGATGCATCTTTGATATTAAGATTTGCCTCTCACATAAAGCCATTTTGCATCTACGTTTTTCAATACAGTATTTTTATGAATCCATGTACAATGCTGCCATAGCACATTTTATCCAAAAGCCACAACGTATATTTCCATTACATTTGATACTTAAAAAAATTTCTAGGCATATATTCAAGATTATCACAATGAAAAAGAACTTACTATATTGCTTACTATATTTACTTTCCCCCCCAGAATTTATTTTAAAACTTTTCAAGCCTACATAAAAGCTGCAAGAATACAATTCGTGATTCTAAGTGAAGAGTACATAGGTATCATAAACATTTAGCCACAACTGCTTTGCCTATTTGTCTAAATATGCATAATAAGATGTCTTTAGAGAGTGTTTTTTTTTTTTTTTAAAAAAAACTATTAAAGAGAACATACACAACTGACTAAAAGCAAAACAACTGGGGTCAAAGCCATGGTACCTTCCTGCCTTTCTTTGCTTACAGGTATCACTCCCGCCAGGAGCCGGGAATTTTAGTTCCTTTCTTGTTTTCTTCTTCTTCTACAATCTGAAGTTATTCAATCCAGTTTCCTAGGGAAGAAACTGCTTTTAATCACGAAAGTCCAATTATCTGGAAAAAAAAATTGCACCTGATAACAAACAAAAAGGTGAGCAGAAACATCCTCTTACACAGATGTGCTTTGGCAAGTTCTGGGTTTTCCCTTGTATTACTAAGTAGACCAGTATTTATATTTGGGACCAGTTACTAGTCATATAAAAAGCTGTTTTGTGTTAGATATTGTAGAATAAAGATGCAAACTGCGAATATATTTGTGTGTTTTAAATTTTGTTTTCTATACAAATGACTCATGAGTATGAATCCAGAAAGCATGAAATTTCGATCCATGTACACACCTCACTAGGGCTCCTCCTACCAGGAACGTCCTCAATGGCAAAGGCTGAATTAAGTCAGTTGAGCTCTTGCTCATCACTAGAGGAGGAAGGATGGTAGAATAAAAGGAGAAGTAAATAATTCCAGCTGGACATAACCTGCTTTCTTGTTTACAAGAATAAAAATCATTCTCCTGAAGCTGCTGCTGTTGTGCAAGCCAGTTTCCTCGCTGTCGGCTGAGGCTGAGATGTCATGATGAGGCTGGTGAAGCGTATCATGCTCTTGGACTCATCCGACCTCTGAGCGCGAAGGAAATCACAAAAAATATAACTTCACTCGAAGGCATTGACACTTTTCCCCTGCCTAATAATCATTTAAACCATCGGTTCATAAGTTGGAGTACACATCAAAATCCACAGGGGGAGGTTCTTTCTCTCTGTCCTGGCTTCAAATGGAAGTTCATCCAAGACCAACCAAATAGGTATTTTTAAGATGTACGTGTATTTTCAAAAATCCTCCGAGATGACACTCATGTAACTCTGATAAGCACCACTGATTAAGAATCTCTGACTTAAAATACAGTAATCATTACCACAAAGGTTAACAATTTTAGACTGACGTTAGCAAAAGAGATAATTATTCGTTGTTTCACAGGATTTCAGGGATAGAGAATTATCTGGTTACATAAAAGTGTACATAGTACTTGACATCAAATTTGTTATTATTTTCAATGGCTACATAAATTTTAAGATTTCAGATCCCACGCTAACTAATGTAAGAAGTCTTCCATACTAAAACTTAGAATATTTTCAAAGTTTATGACTCTACTATGTTAATTACTTTTCTTATTGTGCAATCAGTAAGCATTTAGATACTTTTGTGCTATGCATCATCTAAAACCTTCAATTACAATAAAATGCATGCTTTTGGTTTTAAGTCAGAAATCTTCAACTCTATCACTCTGGGATAAAACACATCAATATATAAAAACAATAGATTCAATCACTCATTCAGCAAATGTTTATTGAATGCATACTACATGCCAAGCATGTTTTAAGAACTGGGAACACAGCATTGGGGGAAAAAAATAAACAAGCAGATAAAGTCTCAGACCATTTAGAACTTACAGTTAAAAGTGCATTTGAGGAGGGAAGCAGTCAGTAAACAAATAACTAATATACAATGTTATAAAGAAGTGCTTATAAAAAAATAAAGTAGCCGTGTAAAGGGTTAGGAAGAACTAGAGGCCAGGAGAACTAATTTATACAGAGTGGTTCATAAAGGTATTAATGATGAGGTGATCTAAAGCAGGGGTCCCCAATCTATGATGAGTTATATAATTATTTCATTATATATTACAATATAATAATAGAAATAAAATGCACAATAAATATAATGTGCTTGAAACATGCTGAAACCATCCCCACACTCCCTGGTCTGTGGAAAAATTATCTTCCGTGAAAATGGTCCCTAGTGCCAAAAAGGTTGGACATCGCTAATCTAAAGTAAGGGAGTCCGTCCTGTGGACATTCAGGAGAACATTATTCTAGTCAGAGGTGCCAGCAAGTGCAAGAGCATGCTTGGCGTGTTCCAGGAGCAGCAGGGAGGCAGAGAGCTTCAATGAGGTGAGCAAGGTAGGCGGAGGTTGGGGGAAGCCTCGTAAGGAGGTAGTGGGTGGGAAGTGGGGAGGTTGTTAGAAAGCATTACAGGCTATATGAGATTGCTAGGGCTGCCATAAGAAAGTACCACAAACTGGGTGAAATGTACGGTCTCACAGTTTTTGAGACTAGAAGTCCAAGATCAAGGTATTGGCAGGATTGCCTCTTCCTAAAGGGTGTGGGGAAGAAATCCGTCCCAGGCCTCTCTCCTAGCTTCCGGTGATTTGCTGGGTAGTCTTTGCAATTCTTTGGCTTGTAGAAGCATCACCCAATCTCTGCCTTTATCTTCACATGGTGTTCTCCTTGAGTGTTTGTCTTACAGGTTTTCTCTTTATATTAATATAAGGACACAGTCATATGGGATTAGGGCCCACCATAATAGGACTTCATCTTAACAAATGACATCCCTATTTCCAAATAAGGTCACATTCTGAGGCAGTGGAGGTTAGGACTTCAACACATGTTTTTGGAGAACACAATTCAATCTGGAATACAGGTGTTGGTAAAGACCCTGGCTATTACAGTGACAGGAATAAGATAGGAATGTTTTGAGCTGAAAAACAGTACAATCTGCCTTACACTGTAAAAAGATCACTTTAGTTGCTCTTTAGACAGTAGACTGCAGTCGGGCAATGCTGGAAGTGCGGAGCCTGGTAAAGTTTACGGTGGCCTGAACCGGGATGCTAACCTTGAAAGTGGTTACCTCTCAGTCATGCTCTATTGCTGTCTCCAGGCAGAAGGCTCTTTCTTAGCAAAGTGTGCACTCCCTTCCTGTTTTCTTAAGCAATTTTATAATCTAGAATTAAGAGTGTGTGAAATTCATATGTTCATCCTATAAAATCAGTGAACTTATATTGCAATTATATCACCAAAGCATTGGCATTCAAAAGTGTTCCCATTCACAAAATACTACACAACTGTTAAATATTCTTTAATGCAAACTAAACACATTATGCATGGCATTTAAGTTAATAGTAACTCTATCCTTTCAACGTTGTGATTATAATAGACATATTGGATAATTTGGGTGACAGTTTATATGATAATCTTAGAAACTAAGCTACTAAATTAGTAGCTTAGTTACTAATTTAGTAACTTAGTTATTAACCCATGTCTGAATCTAAGGTGAATTTTGTGAATTTATTTACTCTGTCCAAAATTATCCCTTGAGAAAAAGGAGCCACCTTTTACTTAAGTCCTTACATAAATCTTTCAGATTTTAAGTTACTCTCTCAATTATTTGATTTAGAACAATGTGTTATTCAGAAAAGTTGTATCTTAAAACCTCAATGTCATTCAACATGTTTATAAAGATTTCTTGGCAGTTTAAGGAGACAAGAATTTTACACAGATTAGTTACACAGATTATGTCTGTGTGTCTATCCTTACAATTTTAACTAAAAATCTAACCATTTACTGTATTTTTGACTGGATTCTTAGCATTTAAAATAGAATTTCCAGTGATAGCATCAAACACATATTCAGAAACTGTGGTGTATCAAACAATGTTGATGGAAGAAAACCATTGTTACATAAATCAATAAGTGATCATAATCAATTATGAAGATGATATGAGGATCCACGTAAAAAATTTGAATGAGCACAGAAATATAGTTTCTACTATAAATTCTTCAGCTTCACTGGCCTTTTTCATCCACTGAACTAAAATTGAATGTATTACAGTTGGCTAAAAACTGTTTTGGATCTTATTCTTGGAAAGAAGAGGCTGTCATGCACATGATCATAGAGTGTAGCTTGGATGCTTTCATTTACAGACTCACAGAAGCTCAGTCTTGAAGGAAACAATACCAAAGAGTTGTCTGGCTTGAAAAACATTTTCCATGTGGGAATTCACAACCTCCAGCAGCCCATTCTATCCCTGGATATTCCATTTGTTTAGTATTTCCTTACCTTGAACTGTATCCAATCCACCTGTTATCTCCACCCTTACTACTGCCACAGGTGAGGACATGCTGAGTAAATCTGACCCCTTCATATAGTTGAAGAAAACCAGTACGTTCTTCTGTTTTATCCTGGTCACTAACCCTCTGACTCGCAAAGATCCCAAAGATGCTTTTATGTTGAGCAACAGATTGTGTAAGAAGAGAAACTAAGATAAAAAAAAAAAAATTTAAGAACTTACAATTGAGTGTTTTAAGTACAAACTGATCATCAATTACAGTAGCCTAAAAACTCCATAAGGACTGATACTAGGACTGTTTTTTTACCGCTATATCCTCAGTAGTAGAGAGAAGACATCTAATAAACATTTGTTGAAAGAATAAATGACAAGAAAATAATTGCCATTTTTTCACTAATTGATTAATGGTCCTTTTCAGTTTACAGGAGATGAACTAAGAGAAAAGTTGAAGACTTGACTATACAGTCAGGAATGCATGCAGGATAAGGCAAGTAATATTCCCATCTACGTTCAATAGCCATTATTTTATCTGCCTAGATCCCATTCACACACATCAATCAATAATCCTATTGGATACTTACATCCAGTTTATTCGTTGTCCCAAAGGCACAAAAACCAGAAGACTTTCAGAGATGTCTGATCATAAATATTGGTAATTAAGTTTAATTTCAATGTTAAAGAAATAAGTTTTTTCATTTCTATCCAAAATACTAAAATCTAAATTGCAGAAAGTAGCCAAGCAAACTTAAATATATTAGGATTTCACACTTCTAATGATTTGGCTTTTCTCTGTGGCAAATGATATAAATTTTATTTATTTATTTATTTTTTTTTGAGACAGAGTCTCACTCTGTTTCCCAGGCTAGAGTGAGTGCCATGGCTTCAGCCTAGCTCACAGCAACCTCAAACTGCTGGGCTCAAGTGATCCTACTGCCTCAGCCTCCCGAGTAGGTGGGACTACAGGCATGCACCACCATGCCTCGCTAATTTTTTCTATATATATATTTTTAGTTGTCCAGATAATTTCTTTCTATTTTTAGTAGAGATGGGGGTCTCGCTCTTGCTCAGGCTGGTCTCGAACTCCTGACCTTGAGCGATCCACCCGCCTTGGCCTCCCAGAGTGCTAGAATTACAGGCACGAGCCATAGTGCCCGGCCCCGAAATGATATAAATCTTAAATGAAGTGAGAGAAAAAATCAATTAAATCTGATACACAATGTAATCTTTATCAAAATACCAACATCGTTTCACACAGAATTAGAAAAAAAAATCTTAAAAGTTATATGAAACCAAAAAAGATGTTAAATAGCCAAAGCAATCTTACGTAAAAAGAAGAACAAAGCTGGAGACATCACATTACCTGACTTCAAATTATACTATTAAGGCTACAGTAACCAAAATAGTATGGTACTGGTATAAAAGTAGACACATAGGTCAATGGAAGAGAACAGAGAATCCAGAAATAAAGCCACTTATTTACAGCCAACTGATCATTCACAAAGATGACAAGAACATACACTGGGGAATGGACATTATTTTTAATAACAGATGCTGGGGAAATTAAACTGCCATATACAGAAGAATGAAACTGGACTCCTATCTTTCATCATATACAAAAATCAACTCAAGATGGATTAAAGAGTTAAATGGAAGACCTGAAACTATAAAAATAGAAGAAGAAAACTTTAGGGAAAACTCTTCTCGACATTGGTATAGGCAGAGAATTTATGACTAAGGCTCAAAAGTATAGGCAGCAAAAACAAAAATAGACAAATGGGACTTAATTAAACTAGAAAGCTTTTTCACAGTGAAAGAAATAATCAACAGAGTGAACAATCTATAAATAGGAGAAAATATTTGCAAACTATTCATCTGACAGGGAACTGATATCCAGAACTCTACAACAAACAACTCCACAACAAAAAACTAATAATCCCATTGAAAAGTGGGCAAAGGGGACATGAACACTTCTCTGAAGACAGGCAAATGGCCAACAAGCACATGAAAAAAGGTTCAACATCACTAATCATATGAGAAATAAAAATTAATACCACAATGAGATACCATATTACATCAGAGTGACTATTACTAAAAAGACAAAAAATAATAGATGTTGGCGAGGATGCAGAGAAAAGGGAACACTTACAGACCACTGGTGGGGATGTAAATTAGTACAACCTCTATAAAAGACAGTATGGGGACTTCTCAAAGAACTAAAAATAGATCTATCATTTGATACAGCAATTCCACTACTGAGGATCCACCTAAAGAAAAAGAAATCAAAACATCAAAAAGACACCTGTGCTCATATGTCTGTCACAGCACCATTCACAACAGCAAAGACATGGACTCAATGTAAGTGTCCATCAATCAATGACTGGATAAAGAAAACATGGTACATATATACACAATGGTGTATTATTCAGCCATAAAAAAGAATGAAATGATGTCTTTTGCAGCAACATGGATGGAACTGGCAGTCATTATCTTAAGTGAAACAGACACAGAAAGACAATTACTACATGTTCTCACAAGTGGGAACTAAGTAATATGTATGAACGGATGTAAAGTGTGGAATGACAGGCAGTGGAGGTGCAGAAGGGTGGGTGTATGGGGGGAGGAAGAAGAAGTTACTTAATGGGTGCAAGTACAGTCTACATTATTTGGGTGATAGATACACTAAAAACCCTGACTTCGCCACTATGCGCTATACCATGTAACAGAATTACACTTGTATCCCATAAATTTACACAAATAAAAAAATCTGATGTTAATTTTGAACTGTTACTATGTGCCAGTCACTGTTCTAAATATGCTTCATATGTAACTCATTTACACCATCCAATGAGATAGGTGAAATCATCCTCAAATGACAGCCATCTTGGGAGCAGAGAGGCTAAGTGGCTTACTCAACTTCACACAGGTAAAGTGATGGAGCAAAATTTTGAACCAGGGAGTATGACACGAGAGCCTTCAGAGGCAGGATAATACAGCCACTCAACAGAGAGGATGGGAAGCCTCCATCACAGTCCCATGAAATTTAAAAACAGCTGAACGTGGTCACTCCAACAGAAGCAGCCCATCCTAACCAGCTAGTCTGTGCAAATTCACAGATTTGTAGATCCATGCTTTGGGTTGTTTATTCCTGTGCCACTTATTCGCATTAAAAGGCATTCCCTTGGTAAAATATATAAAAAAGAAATTATTTTAAAAAGTAACATCTGTGTACAGCTTTGCTTTCCCACAATACCCTTGATGCTATTAAAAAAAAAAAAAAACAGAAACAAAACATAACTTGAGCCTTTAAATTTCCAGTTTATTGACAATGAAAGTGAGGGGTCAAGGTTGTAGCCAACATTGTAATTTAGCAGTTAAGAATTCAAATCCAGTTCTTCTAACTTTAAACTCTCTAAAAAGAGATGAGATACCTTGTGGAAAAATTAATATTGAAAAATTATTAGGTTTTATAAATACAAAATATATAAAACCTATATGACTCTCAGGTTCTTCATCTCTTATATAATGGAATCAGATTACAATAAGATCTTTCTCAAGTCTGTTTAAACTTTACAAGTCTATGTTTCTATAATTACAAATAACTTACAATTTTAATAATAAAAGGAAGAAATACTTTGTAGAATATCAGTCTTAGCTCCCGTCTGCTTGTACAGAGAACTATTCATACCACAAACCACCAAAAGATACACAGCAAAAACAATTAGAGGTTTTAAATTACTTTATTTTAGAAAAACAACGGTTTACAGCCCTAAGGCAGGATATCAGAAATTCAACAAGTTAGTAATACAGACTTGCAAAAACCTCTATAGATCAGTCCAAAGTAGAAAATTATTTTTTGTCCACTCTTGGACTCAAACGCATTCAGAAAAAATATATATTTATAAAAATAAAACAGCAAACCTAATCTCACCAATTGATAGTCACCACACTGGTTTCTTTGAACAATTTCTGCATGATAAGAATGGCTGAGTGACTTTTTTCTGTGTCCTACCCCCAATGTTATATCAAGCAAAAAAAATAATATTTAAATTATTTTGAGAAACCAAAACTAAAAAGGCACCAAAGCAAAAAATAAGAAACATCATTAATAAAACTTACTAAATAAAAAAATACAGCTAATTGTTTTAACCATACATATAAGACCCTCCAAGCCCTAGACATTTGGCATCTTAAAGTTATTTCCAAACCAGACACAGGAAGCAGTTTGTGTGAGGAAGAAAATGAAAATTACAGGCCTAAAGCACCTCAAACAAGCTTCAGATAATAGTAGCTAGGAAAATATTGATGCACACAATGAAATTAAAAAAAAAAAGAATTGCAAGCTAATGGGGTACACAGGTTACTTGATAAAAACACGCACTTTGACTCTTTGAAATATCCTTAAATATTATCTGAGCACCAGATTCAGCAACAGCAAAGATGTAGAATTTCGAATTTTATAAGTTAGAAATAGAACTTCCTTGTAACTGAAAGAGAAGGCAAAGCTTCAACTTACTGAAGGACCTCATTATTAATATGTGATCATAGACTCATCACTGAATTTGAATGATACCTCTGTTCTACTAGATTGAATTATTAAAAGATCTGCCTTTATTTTACAGTATTTTTGCTGAAATGAAAATAATGTTCATAGTAAGCTGATATCACATTGAAGGGAAAAGCATACAAGAGAACAAATTTTAAAATTTGTTTTGTGAGCAGTCTTATAATGTAAATAAAAATCTCCCAAAATAAAGACAAAAGTAAAATTCTAATATAAAAAGAAATAAAATTATTCACTTATAAACCATGTACACATTTTCTTTTCCCAACAGACATACTTTATAAGCACAAACAGAACATGAAGCAATAGTACAAAGCTGTGAAAGGGGAACAGAGAACTAAGGCATTCATTTATAAAGGACATCACAGAATACTAAGGAAGATCACTAGATTTTTGTTTGCTGGTAGACACTGAGCTATGCTTTTTTCTTCCTATTGAGGTCTTTTTTATTTACAGGTGATGATCAAGAAGACAAAAAACCCACAATTTTAGACATTACTTAGGATAGAATTCCTATATATTTCACTATAGATAGAAGATGAAAAGTCACTCACTGAAATGGGTGACAGAATTGAGAGAATAGAGATTACAGACCAGTCTCTTCATTGGCTGTGAGTTTTGTCATTGGATGTGCTGATTATGTCACTCATCATTCATTTATGAACACAGGCACACCCACAGTATTATATAGAGATGTGTCAATAAATTGTGTGTGTGTCTACATACATATGTATATTTTGAACTGTTAGTTATCAAGTTTGCATACCATAAACAAATATATGATATATTACTTTTCAAAAAGCAGATTTTTATCAAAGAAAATGTTAGAAGAAATGCCAATATATAAAATAGAAATGAAACAAAACAAAAATACTGTTCTGGCTAAGGCAGGGTAGAATTAACAGAGAACCTTCTCTTCCTGCAATGACCATAAGACACCTATTAAGAGTATTCCAGGGCATGGGCTGAAACTACTGTTCCCCAGTAAATCCTGTTTATTTTGCAAAGATCAATCACAAGACTATTTTTTCAAAGACAAGACTACAGGCTCATAGGAAAATTTTATAATAATGCAACTGAGTATAAAGTTAAAAAGTAACATTTCCTCTCCTTTAAAAATAATAACAAAATAAAACCACTATGCTGTATAAAACCACATTATTTTTTTAACCTCATAATCTTAATTTGATACATGGAAAAAGTTATTAGGTCTCTTTAAAGTGCCTAATTTTAAAGACCTAATTTTCTCCATATAAATCTTGTCCAAAATATATGAGGAGAATGGTTGGTAAAAGGTGGAGGTATTATTTTTCTATATCAGACATGTATCTTCTACCTGACTGGCTAATTGAATCTTAGCTTTCTCACAGAATATTCAGATAGAGAAACATGTAAATAGAAGTGATCTGTTATAACATCTCTAAAGTAAGCTTTGATGGAGTGCTTTGTGTTTGTTTTAGACAAACCATTCATCTCTTTGTTCCAAATATCTCCCCATTTATGGAAGGACTACTTTAATCCATGCAGTTGATATTAGCAAAATACAAATAACATGTTCTCTTCTGTAAAGATCATGATTAAATGTCTAAATCCAATAAATAAGACTCTTCAATAATCTGAAATCCTATCAAACATTTTATAGTGGTAAAAGTCTCAATCTTTCTTCTTTTCTAATACATCCTTGGGCTCTTGCACTGTAGGCACTAGAGATCCTCCACTGCTGGGCCCCTGTTGTTCTTTGCTCTCATCTATCTGTTCTTGGCTTTCAATTTCACTTCTAGACACTTCATACCGTTCTTCTATATAACCACCATCTGTGTCAGCTGTGTAGATTCCATAGCACATGATACTGATGACACCCAGTGGCAGGCCAAAGAGAAAGCAGCCCATAAGTGGTGAGCTCTTGAAAATAGACTGTGGAAAGATAATTAAAACTCAGTTCCCTTCAGATTTACATAAAATGAATTTAAAACCACTACAGATTTCCTTCAGTTGTAGCTATTCGACTTGCTTTGAGTTCCAATGAAACAGAGTCCGTATTTAAGCAGTAACTACTATGTTAAAGACATCATAAGAGATACAAATTCTATACACATGCACACAGGTGAGTCTTTGTAGAACCAACTACAGGAAGCAGAAAAAGGCACCAAATATACTACAACCATTCCTAAAGACACCTATTTTTTCCACATTAACCACGAAGGTCTCTTTAAGATGGTTACTATGTGCCCAGTAGCCTTAGAATTGTTTCCTGAACTATAGGAATCTGCTCATGAAGAAGGTTGGGTTATTTTTATGAAGAAAGTGTTTATATATACTCTCTTCACATGACATTTTAAGCATTTTTCACTCATCTGGTTAACAGTAAAGCCTCATTAATTTACTAATTCCCCCTAATCTATATAGTGTCTCCTCAGCTCCCAGAAAATTAAAAGTAATTTTACTGAATAGGTTTTTCAACTATAATATTCTAGGGGCTGTGTTTATAACTCTTGAGAACAATTCAGACAACTTCAGAGGAGAGAAAGATCATTTTGGACTGAGATAATGGAAGAAGGTGTCACAGAATAAAGGTGAGTTTTGAGGGGGAAATATAAGGATGAGTAAGAATGAGGCAGGACAAGATACAGTGTGAACACTAGCAATTAGCTCCAAGAAAGCTTATATAATATTCAAAAATCAATGAGGAAAATATTTTGGATAGAGTAAGAAAATGATCAAAATCAATTATTTCAGTAATATTAATTGTGCAGCAGTATATAGAATGCATTGGAGAATGGGCAAGAGGAAGTGTGGAAAGAAGGTGAAAGTGAGAGTAGCAGCTAGACATACTGCGATAAGAGCCCAATCTATGCTGGCGGTAAGAGGAAAATAAAGAAATATTATTGATAAGTTGAAGGACACCATGCATGGAATGAGACAAAGATTCTTAGAACTCACTTCTAATAAACACAGGTGGTTACATTTTCATGATTGCTTTTGCCACAATGAATGAAAATGCCCATCGAGTAGCTCAAGGCAGACAACAGGAACTGAGTTTAGGGCTCAAACAAATTTAGGAATGCTTTTACCGTCTGGATAACTGAGAGTTAAAGCTGGGAGAATAAGAATGATTTCTCAGAGTTCCAAGCAAGAAGGTTCAGATCCAAGCACTGAAAAGAGCAGAAAAAGGAAAGAGACTCTGAAAAACACTGACCAACTGGAGTGATGGGTCATGCATGGGAGGAACAGTGATTACCACAGCAGCATGGGAAAGGAGACTACCAAGAAAGGGATGCTTTGAAGACAACCAGGGGAAATACCGCAAGAGATCTAATAACTAGTAGGCAACTATGAGACTGGGCATTAGTTTTCTAGAGTAAAAAGAACAGCAAATTAGAATGGTAGAGATAATCAGGTGAGAGGTGATAGTGAAGGCAATCAAGGAAACATTTAGAAACTGTAATTATAAAAAATAAATAAATGAAAGTATAATCAGGGGCAGACGTGTTAATTCAAGTCATCCACCATTGTCAATATTCTACCCACACCTGACATCTGCAGATACACACTGGGATGAACAAATTAAAAAAAAAAACTACTGTTGGAAAGGATTTGACCTATCACATTTTAATTCTACATTTAATGTCTGCTTTTTAAAGAAAGAAAAAAAAGGGAAGGAGAGAAGGCAGGAAAAACATCTATAAATGATTCCAATTATTTATCAACTACTGGGTAGCACAGAATTAACAGAGATGTTTAAAACTTTAAGATAGACTATTTTGACTACTGCAAAAATAAAAATAAAAAGGAATGACTTCCCAAGACACATCATTTTCTTCAACAGAAATGACTAATTCACAGAAAGAAGGCATGTGGTAGAACTAAAAATTTCATATTATCTATGCTTTCATGAAATTATTAAGAACTTTACATAGTAGTTTCAAGAAATAAAATCTTTAAGTCATACTATCAACTTAATTGATTCTGAATTTCAGTTAATTCACCAATCATAAAAAAATGATGACAGAAACTTAATTTCCATCTGATGGAAATATTTTCCTAATGTAAATACTGACTAGTTTGTACCATGCAAATTAAAAAGACGTATTTTGACCTAATCCTTGAAATTCAGATTTTACCACAGTTAGACACGAAGACCCTGTACATTTTTAATTATCAATGGCACAAAACAAACTGTCACAACTTACCACGATCGTAGATTTGGCATCAAATACTATTCTTTTCAATCTCTGCAAAATGCTATCACCTCCTTGGGCCTTCAATTTAACAGGAAAAAAATTTAAATTGTTATTTACATGCTTTCCTATGTTATATAATCTTACAATTGCAGATCAAAGGGCTGACTCCAAATTATTAAGTAATTCAACTGAAGGCTGTATAGTAAAACATTTACTCATGTTTTCCTGTCCTGTATTCCTTTTGCCTTCTTGTGTTAACACACCCTGACTCTGCTCTGAAGAAGTCATCCTCCTGTATTCATAATCCATGCAGCTTGGCTAAAGCTGACCTACCCCAAGTCTAAGCCTGCCTAGTTTTTTAATTTAGCTGAGATTGCCAAACTAGAGCTGCAGCAGGATACCTTTGTTATTGTGTAGGGAGAGTCTCCCTGAGGAAGAAGCTCAATGAGAAAGTGTTGATAAGCAGAGAGGGAAAAATTCCTGATAAAAATCAATCAAATCCCTGAATTCATCCATCCCTGAAATCTGGTTCATTCCCTGAATTTCCACGCTCTATAAGCCAATAAAATCTCTTTATTGTTAAATAGTTTGAGTTGGGTTTCACTAACTTACAAACAGAAGGGTTCTCACTCCTACAAGTTTCATTTCAACAAAATTATATTTTCACAAACATGAAATTTCTATTTTGTGATGATTTAGAGTGTTTCTCCTCCACTTCACCCCATGACCCCTCTGAAATGAAAGTGAACAACATACTTCTACTGTGCCATCCAAAATGTTATTAATGAATTGGACCATGTCTTCGGCATTCTTAATTTGTCTATCTAGTAAAAAATATTGCTGGTTTGAAGTATTCAGTACAACTACAGTTGGGATTGTCAATTCACTGAAAAATAAAAACAAAGAAATCAAAATATGCATTAAACACAGCAATAAGTTTATTTTGATATTTATTTATATCACAGTAGCTACAATTACAGGAAGGAGCTATAGTAATAGGTTTGCCACCCTTTGCCTATATAAAGACAATTTCAAATTTTCCATCTATTTTAAAACTAGTTAAGATTATATGAAAAACATTTTAATACATAATAACTGAGTACTCACAATTAAACTTAAAGATAAAAATTATGATGGGTGAGGTCATCAATTTCTGGGCAATATTATTCCTTGTCACAAATTTATTTTTAATACCCTCACTTTTAATCATATACAATCCCACTAGCTAAATGGTACTGAGACAAGTAAGGGCATGGTCTGTGAAGTCATACTGCTTGTGTTCAAATCTAGAGCTTTCTCTTAAAGCTGCAAGATTTTAGGCAAGTAATTCAGCTTCGTATGCTTAATGTTTTTCACTTATAAATAGGCAATGGCACCTATCTCACTACAAAAATTAAATAAGAAAATTCATGTTACATATTCAGCACAATACCTTGCACACATTACATGTTTAATTAAAACTACTGCAAATTCTCTCAACTCCCACTATCACATCATATATTTCACCACATCCTCAGGAAGTACTTTAGTGATATACTAGACATCAATTCAGTTCACAGATAGGATAACTATATAATACTACCAATATGTGTCATTTAATTGTCTTAATATCTACGGTTATTTGTATGTCTATGTCTATATGAGCATATTATGTAAAAGTATAAAACTTTATAGTGGAAATAATTTACATCACTCTATTATCACCACAAAAGTAACTGAGGCTAGTAGGTTGCTTTCTTGTTCATAATTCTTTTTCCCTTACAATACCACACCCTTTTCCATGCCATCTGACCCCTGACGTTGGGCCCAGTCATTGTTACTTGGTCAATGGGAAGGTGAGAGATGTGACTTCAGCAGAGGCTTGAAGTGTGCTTGATGGCTGGGCTGGCCTGCTTGGGTTTCTGCAATTGCCATAAGAACACCCCCCAAGAAAACATCCTACCAGAGTCAAGGACATAAAAAACATGTGGAGTAGACCTGAACCCAAATGGAAGCCATATCTAGTTGTGCCCAGCCAAGGTCAACCAACCCCAGACAAGTGTGAGAGAATACATGATTACTGTTTTAAGCCACTGGGTATTAGGGCAGTTTATTGCCAAGTATTAGGCAATAAATAACTAATTGAGTACTTTAAAAAAATCTTAGCTCCACTCTTGTTCATAAAAACAAGAGGCAGCCTTTTAATTTATAGCTATTATAATGCATGAACAGCAAAAAATTTAATTTAAATTAATAAAATGGATTGGAACCTGGTCTTCCGACAAAATACATTTTATGAAAAAGTTAAATACACAATTGAACTAAGAAGCAAATGTTTGTTTTAAAACAATTCAATTTGAATAATGGTGGAAATTAAGACATCCTATTCCCTCTTAATTATACTCACAAATACCGAATACAATATAACAGCTCAACAGTCTGATAGTTCGCTATTTACCTTGACAAAAAGTAAAAGCAGAGTCAATGCTACAATAATTTTATATTATTTAATATCATGCATTTGCCTTAAAAACATTTTAGGCATCAATATCTATTCTACTAATTTGTCTGTAAGTATCAATGTTACAGCTAAGAGGTTTGAAATAAGAGAGAGATGAATTTGAAGACTAGACTTCTTTAACTTACTTGTTGAGCATCCTCTGGCATATTATTTAATAAACTTCCTTGAGTTTCTCATGAAAAATTTTAATTTTCTCAGCTATAGAAAATGGAGATAATAGTACTTATGTCTGTCTGAGTTACACAAAAATTAAAAAATACACACTGACCACTTAGTCCAATATTGGCCACAGGGTAAGTACTCAATAAAGACTTTTATATAAGCAACATTATATACCTTCTCTCTTCTCTCAAATAAATAAAATTAAATTTAAAAAAATAAATAAGAGCAAAATATCGATCAAAAAAACAACAAAAAACCACCTAAAACAAGGGGTGGGTGGCAGAGGGGGAAGATTATTGTTGATGTCCTAAATGTTTTGATTTCAAATCACCTTTCACATCTTCCTCACATGCTTTAAAATAGTTATACACAGTGATACGTAATAAACTCTTGCTTTAAAAAGAGTTCTAAGAAAACAATTATCTTCTGTTCCCCAAGAGATGTAAAAATCAGTATTATTTCTCATGTGAAATCATTCACATGGCTGCAACACTGTAATAGTATTTTTAGCATGTCATTTTCTTTTAATAAAATAATCTTTAAAATACCTGTCCTTTGGAGGGAAAAAAGCCCAAAACAAAATATGTTAAATACATGTATTAGTTTTCTATTGCTGCCTTAACAAACACAAATGTAGCTGTTTAGGACAACACGCATTTACTACCTCACAGTTTTGTGGGTCAGAAGTGCAGCAAGCTCGGCTGGGTCCTTTGCTCACAAGGTGGAAATCAATCAAGGTCTCAGAGGGGCTGCATTCCCTACTGACAACTTATAAGAAATAAGCCATTTCCAGGCTCACTCTGTTTTGGGAGAATTTAGGTCCATGCAACTGTAGGATTAAGGTCCTTGTTTCTTTGCTGGCTGTCGACCAGGGGGTTGTTCTCAGCTTTTAGAAGCCACTTACATTCCCTGGTTCGTGGCCTCCTTCATATTCACAGCCAACAACAATTGAGGGGTCCTTCTTACACTTAGAATCTCCCTTATAGACCTTTCTGTCCTATATTCTCTCAGCTTTTACTGGAGAAAATTCTCTCCTTTTAAAGCCTCATATGATTAGACTGAACCCTCATGGATAATCCAGGATATTCTATTTTAAGGTCCATAAATTTAATTGCATCTGCAAAGTCCCTTTTGTTCTGTAATGCAATGCATGCATAAATTCTAGGAATTGGGGCATGGATTACTTTGGGGAACCATTCTGCCTCTACTGAATTACTCACAGAAAGATGATTAGCATTACACAGGCTTTTAAGTGGATACTTGCAAAACTTGAGCTCAGGGCAACAAGAACAGGAGATGGCTACAAAATTATTACAGTAGTGGTAAAAAATAAATTAATTTTATACATTCATGATTTAATACGGCATCTTTATGTTTGTTTGCATTACTCTCAACTGATAATGGTGTCATGTATGGTCTATAAGTGTTTGTGTAAATTTTGATAAATTTTAATCTTTTATAATAGATTTGTGTATTTTTATGGTAGTAAATGATAAAATAGGCTAGTATCTACATATATTTTATACATTCATGACATATCTAACATATTTTTCAATAATTCTAGGCTATACAGTTCATCTGCAAGTTTTCAAATTGCTGCAAATCTCAAAAAAAAAATTTCCAATATATCTATTGAAAAAATATAAGTGGACCCATCTAATTCAAACCATGTTGTTCAAGAGCCAAATGTGCCCTTAATAACTGCATACTTTATTTTCCTTTGTCTTGATTTCATTATATCCTACATCTGGTACATTATCTTCAGTAAACACACCCAAATTCTTATTGGAATGAGAGGGGTAATATATATGAATTAAGGAAATGTTACATTATAATTTCAAGCTTTTAACTAAAAATTATGAATGTTACTTTGGAGTTGGAAGTTTGTTCCTCCTCCCACACAGAAATTGGAAGATGTTAAGTTAATCTAATACATTGCAACAATGAATGAAGGCATTTGCTATATCTATGTTACTAAGCAAAGCCAGAGAAAACTAAAACATAGCACAATGTTGTTGAACTGTCATTGGACCTTCAATGCTGCCAGACAAGTTAGTGTGTCTCTGGTGAGATTTCCCCATCTTCATTTCAGAGGCTATTTTAAATCTCTACCACTCACCTATGCCTCATTTCCCTACTACCTGTTGTGTTTGCTATTATGTTCCACCTAAAATAACCTCTCTGCATTCTTCATTCAGTTAACTTCTCATTCTTTGGGCCTTAATTATTGTCTCCTCTGGAAAACATTTTCTGATCCCTTCCTCCTTAGCGTACACTGGGGGCAGATAATGTTGCAGGAGTATCTACATGTTCCAGAGCCCTCTACTACACAGATCTTTTCAACCAGTTCTGTAATTAACGTGTGTGGTCTTACCCAATGGACCATAAGCATTTCAAGACAGAAACTTCATTTTTTCATCAACAGTGCCAAACACTATGTCCACTAAATGGAGTAGGTTCTTGTTTCAAATTTATTAATTCAGTACAGGGTTTGGTAAATGTTTTCTAATATCAATTTTCCAAGTGACAAATTAGATCTTTACATCATAAACATAATAGACTGAAATTATTTTAAAACTGCATATTTTTCCTATAAAGTTATTTTAGTCTATTCAAATAAATTCTTCTAGAATAGCCATTAGTTGTTGAACACTAAAAATTTTCTACTTAAAAGTTGTATTTACCCATTAACACTAAATTTCTTAAAGTGTGTATTATGCAGAAACTACAAAATTCACAAGATTTTGAATAATCTCTTTTTACAATACTATATAACATTGAATTGGGACATAGTGTTTTGTTTTTTTTTTTTTTAGTATAGATAGAGCAATATTAAAATTCAGTAAGTTTCAAATACACAATTTAAAAACTCAAGTACAATATTTAATGGAAGAATATCTGCATCAGAATATATCATTAGCTTTTTCAGCTATTTAACCCTTCTGCATGTTTCTGAGAAACAGAAATAAAAAAAAAATTGAGAGATTTGATAACAAAATTATTCATTACTTTACTTACTCCATCAGCAAGGTATTTATATAGTCATTTCCATCCATATGGCCAAACTGAAAATCTCTAACCAACAGTAACCAAAAAACAAACAAATAAAAATAAGAAAGAGCACAATATTAAATACAAAATAAAAACATAAACAATATAACAAATTGAACTTTAGGGCTTTTTAAGCACATAAACACTGTAAACACTTAACATGTAAATTGTAAACCATAAATATAGAAAAGAATGTAACTTGTACTGGCTTTTGAGATAAAAATACATGAGTAAAATTAAGCAAATTCTAATATTTTTCTACTTCATTTATTCACGTTTAAAATGCAGAAAAATGGCTGGGCGTGGTGGCTCACACCTGTAATCCTAGCACTGTGGGAGACCGAGGCGGGTGGATCGCTCAAGGTCAGGAGTTCGAGACCAGTCTGAGCAAGAGCAGAGCGAGACCCCGTCTCTACTAAAAAATAGAAAGAAATGATCTGGACAACTAAAAATATATATAGAGAAAAAAAAATTAGCCGGGCATGGTGGCTCATGCCTGTAGTCCCAGCTACTCGGGAGGCTGAGGCAGAAGGATCGCTTGAGCCCAGGAGTTTGAGGTTGCTGTGAGCTAGGCTGATGCCATGGCACTCTAGCCCGGGCAACAGAGTGAGACTCTGTCTCAAAAAAAAAAAAAAAAAATTGCAGAAAAATATAAGCATTATTAGCTGAAATACGTTTAGAAAAATTATCCATTTACTTTAAAAAAGGACTAAACCAGAAGATGCTACAGACTATTTAATAGGAAAACTATATATTGACCTATCATTAGAAAATTCAGAATAAGAAGGAAATAATAATCAAATAATATTACAAAGTTATATTGGCTGTCTCTTATGGTAGCAACAGTTTAGCACATAGCAAAAATATATTTATTGCTGATGCCCTTTTTATATTAAGTTATTCTTCCAATTCCTGTTATAATCATCATCTATCTCTGACTTCTGATTGCTCATTTAACTAACTCAAATTTGTAAGTGTATTTGCAAATTTTCTTTTCATAAAATTTACCTCAAATTCTCTCAGGATGCAGCTATGACACAAATTACTAATGAAAGTTTTTTTTTAACTTGTAGGATATCCCATAAAGAATTTCAAGATTCAGACAATTCATGCTGAAATTTAATATGCTATGTTACAGTACTCCCCACTTGGCCACTGGTTTCAGTTACCCACAGTCAACCATGAAATTCTAGAAATAAACATTCACGTAACTTTTATTATAGTACATTGTCATAATTGTTCTATTTTATTGGTTATTGTTAATCTCTTAATATACCTAATTTATAAATTAAACATTATCATAGGTATGTATGCATAGGAAAAAACACAGAGTTTGGTTCTATCTGTGGTTTCAGGTATCCAAGTGGGGGTCTTGGAATGCATACCCCATGGATAAAGGGAAACTACTATAATTTACTTCAGTTTTTTGATTCCCCGTGGAAAGTATGAAATACTACTACTTTTGTTTTACTGTATTACAAAATATAAAGATGAAGGAATCTTCTAGAATACAAGCACCTACCTATGGAAATGGTCTCTATAATCTCTGGCAACTTCCTGAATAATTGATTTTAATCTGTAGAAAAAACACATGAATGTTTCATCTCTTCACTTGAAAAATATAATTATTTAATTATATGCTGCCTTATCTAAGTGCTACAGGAAAAGTAAGATAACATATCAAGTCTATCTAAAGCCACGAATTGGATGACATTTGAGGCTTAAAACTATTTCAAGGCACTATACCTGGTATGTTCAACTGATGTATTTTTCTCATCAATAACTGCAATAGCCACAAGCTTTCCTGAAATTAAGAATAATATATCTAAATTCAATAATCCTCATATACAAATTTTTCAATAATTGCTTTAGTTGTGAACAGGGAATCAGTAAAATGTTTCCAGAATTAAACCAATTATCCTACACGTTACACTGAATTATACCCACACATTATGGTAAGATATGTTTGTAGAGTGAAGCAGTGAATTACTCAACTCCAGATGATAAATTCCCTTCCATTTGCCACCCCCCAAATGTAAATGATAGTAAACATATAGCAGTTTATTTAATATATACTCAAGCTGTAATTTTTATAATGATTTATACGCTCAAATTGTATTTTTTCAGACACCCCACAAATTGACTAAGATAACTATTTTATCCAAAGCTAAAACCATGAGAAATAGTTGACAAAAGAAGTTTACTAAGAATTACTTTAGCTCTAAAACAACAGTATATAACAATAAGAAAATGACTTTTACGTCCCATTCCCTTCATTATTACACATCACTATTTGCCAATAATACTACACAGGATTAAACTGACTTGCATTTACTTAACCCTAAATAGAACATCAATCATATGCATCTGATATCCTTTGAGAAGGCAGCATGATGTCATAACCAGACCAATGGCGTTCGGGTAAGAAAACCAGACAATGCAATCTAGCAGTCTATTATGTTCTAGGCCGGGGCTGAGGAACCTGCAGCCTTAAGGCCACATGTGGGCCTTCCAGGTCCTTAAGTGTGGCCTTTTGACTGAATCCCAATTTTACAGAACAAATTCATTTATTTTTATTAATATATTTTGATTTTCTTTTATATTTTTATTTTTAAAATTAACGTATTTAAAATACCAAAGAATACAATAAGTTTCAACAAAATAACCCTCCCAGATTCACCAGCACAATTAGAACATCAGTTAGCCATAAGGGCTAAATTGATGGCTGCTACATTCATGATTTAGTTCGAACTTCCCCCGCCTGACTGATGCCGCTACTGCATGAGGCTGGTTGGCTACAGTTTATGGGTGTCAAGTATGCCAATCTGTTGTTAGCTTTTGACAACAGTGAACTGTGTTTCTGTTTGAAGTGGAATTTGTGAATGGTTGCACATCTCAACAATATTTTTTAATTCTGTCTGCTTAATAGCCCATCATGTCAAAGAAGACCAAGAGAACACTGAAGGAAGAGCACATATTTTTTTTAATGAGGATTGGGAATTGCAATAGTATCTTGTTTCTGCTAAAGATAAGATGATTTGCCTGCTTTGTGATACTGTAATATCACCATTAAAGAAATTCAATGCTCATCAGCATTATAACACTCATAAGGACCACAAATAGAAATTAAAAGATGAAAAGCAAAGCAAAAACAACTCTTTCCAAGCATTAGTAAGATCTGGAAATAATGCCAGAGAAAGAATTATAAAGTAGCTTATACGAGGTCTGTCTGGAAAGTATCCAGCCATTATTAATATAACAAGAACATATTACATGGCTGGATATTTTCCAGACAGATCTCATATACTTGGGGAAAAAAGGGAAGCCATTCAGTGATGTAGAAATTGTGAAAGAATGCATTGTTGAAGTTGTAGGATGCTTAGATCCCAATAACATTTTAAAGTACAAACAACTGCCTCTTTCAAGGAGAAACATAACTGATTGGCAACATTAATTAGCCTTCAACTTAACAGAACGCCTTCATATAATACTTCAAAAGGAAAATATATATTATTCAATCACTTTGGATGAATCAACTGATACTATTGACTTGGTGCAGGTTTTATACTTCACTGGGGTCATAACAGAAGATTTTCTTTGTCTTCCCCCTGAAACCTCCAGTTCTACTAGTAAACCATCTCTTGAGCTAATCTTTGACCCACATACAATGGTATACTCTTTGGTAGTATACCATATTCTCATAAAGTAGAATGGGCATTCAGGTTTAACAAAACAATTGAATTTTAAAATAGACCTTAAATTCATTTCCCATAGAATCAGATTTAAGTAATCAATTAATGAAAAATTCTGTAGAATGACAGGAAGTTGTATATATTTTGTTACCTGTATCTCCGAGTTCATACAGAAGGAAGCCATCCATAGTGACATAACTCTGAAATCTCTCCCTGTTGATCCATGATGACAGATCACCATCTTCATACTCTTAAAAACAAAACATTGATAAATTATAGTATAAATATAAATTTAAGACAGTTATAATGTTTTCATCTGGTAATATGTATAAAATGCCTGACAGAGAATCATAATCTTAAATCAATAAATTTTATTTTTAGGAATTTATTCTAAGCAATCGGATGCACAAAAGGATTAATGCGCAAAGCAATTCTTCACTATAGCATAATTAAAAATAATAAAAAATAAATAAAAGAAAGAATCAAAATATCTCAAAGAGGAAATAATTTAAATAAATTTTGGTACATGTTAAGAAAGACCATTTATAAATTAAAGAAAAAACTTATAATAAATTGTAAAACAGGTTACAAAACAATATTACAATAAGACTGTAACTTTGTAAAAAATACAAAGTAAGGAAAGATAAACTGATAGAATCATAAAATGAAGGCATATACTCCTAAATGGTTATCCTAGATTGATGGTGATACTTGGATCCTGACACTCTGGGTAAATTTTATTACAATTTCTTTGCTCTTCTCTATTTATGATATTCTTCCTTAGTTTACAACTCTTTCCCATATGTATAACACGAATACATATAAAACCATAATACATTAGCTTTTTCCAATATCAAATACTTCCTCTGCTAAGCAGATAGAAAATATAGTATCTAAGAAAAATTGTATGCCTGATTAGAAATATAATTCTGAAGTAGTTCTGAAAAATCATTACAATTGCATGAGAAAGAAGCTGATGTAAAGCAAAATGTCTTTAAAAGCCTACCAATATGTCTGAAGACTGGATTTTACTCATTTCTTGAAAGGTGTGCTTTTTCTGTCACTTGCATTGCTAAATAAAACATTTTCAAGTTATCAAACCTATAAAATAAGTGATACAATGCAAATCTGAAAGTAATTATGAATTTGGAATATAAATTAGAAAAATAAGCATAAAACTAGAAGTTGATTCCTGGGCCACAATCTCCACTCCATGTCAAAAGCAAATTTTCTAAAGATTACACAAAGTGACCAACTTTAAACTCATTAGAAAATAAACTATCATCCTAAGTCCCTACCCCAATGCTTCTGAACTTATTAACAACAATTAAATATTAGAATGACAATTCAGAGTAAAGCCTTTGTTTTATCTGAAGGCTTTAGGCAGGTTCTAAATATCAACAACTGCATGTTAGAAAAATTTGGCTTTTTCAATACCCGTAGAAACTTAACATATTATTCCAGTCTTTCTTAAGCAAGGGAGACCAGGAAGGGGTACTTTCTTACACAAGCTCAAGGAATACATTTAAATCTAAACAGTTATGATCACGTTTTTTTTTTCCAAAAAAGAAACAAAGTGGCTCTCTGAATTGTTAAGAAACTCATAATAGAACAAGAATAAAAGATAAGGTTGAAGTTTGATACCATTGACTCAGTATTTTAACTTAGAAAAAAAAAATCTCTTTAATCCTGTTTATCTGTAAAATAGCAAGAATATTGATTTTAAAGGACTGCTGTGATGATCAAATAAAATAATATGCATTAAGTGCTTAACATATGAGGAGTACTGTAAGAGCAGGTGATAGAATAAGTATAGATATGAATTCTTTTCCTTCCTAACTTCCTTCTTTTCCTTCTCATATTTTCATACATGTAAGTTCCTCTTAAGCTCCTTCTTAAGCTCAATGTCTAATTCAGACATTCAATAAACATCCAGTGAATAAATGACTAAGTGAGCATATGAATGAACATGCTATTTAGTTATACATTTGTCTCCTTATCTAACATTCTCACTTACCTCTTTTGTAATCTTAGGATATTAATCTATCTGCCTTATTACCTACCTCACAGATCACTTTGAAAATAAAATGAAAATGTCAAGTACATAGATAGTACCTTCTGTATAATGACAACATAAATGGTAATTCAGTTTTCACGTTTATTTAAAGACCATAAAGATAAGAAATGTTTGGTCTTCACAACATAACTAAACAATTAAAATGCTCCTTTTACTAAAACAAAACAATCAAATGTTCCCTTTATTGGACAGTCATCTATTTATCTGAATCATTTAAGCAATTCGAAGTCTACTGCTCAACTAGTTCTAGTTTCCTCTCTGTTATATATTAGATTCAATAAGAAACATAACCACACTCTAGAATATTTCTGCAATGAATGGAATGTTCCACATCTGAGCACTCCAACATGGAAGCACAAGCACATAAGGCCACCGAACACTTAAAATGTGGCTAGTGAGAATGAGAAACTGAATTTTTTATTTTATTAAATTCCTATTTATAATATTACTAACACTGCTATTGGATAAGATTTGACATTCACTTTTGCTTTTGAGTGGCTGTGTGGTGTCCGACAGATGTTGAGTTTTATCGTTTCCCTGGAAATTTAAAATATCTCCTGGTACCTCTGTGAGTTTGTTGCACTGCCCTTGAGTACCTAGTCTGGGAACTATGGGGATAGATATTTGATAATACCAAGAGATTACTGTTAATTATATTAGATGTCATAACAGTATGTGGTTACCTAAAAAAAAGTCCGCATTTTTTAAGAGTCATAATACAGCACACAGTGGTAAAATGCCACTGGGATCTGCTTTCGACAAAGAGAGTTGAAGTTGAAACAAATGTGGTAAGATCTTGGTATTTGTTTAATCTAGGTGATGGATATGCAGGGTTTTATTTACCATTCTCTTTACTATGATGTATGTCTGACAGCATAAAATATTTCAAAAATAGACCAAGTATTCATATCAATGAAGAAATGATGAATCCCAGGTAAGTGGTTACTTCTGACAAGAAGGGAGAAATGCAGCTAGGGAGGAATACACAGGTGCTTCGACACTATTAAGCATGCTTTATGTATCTTTTTGTGTGTCTGAAATGTTAGATACTGTTAAAAAGATTAATTCTCAACATTTTAAAGTAATGCATAAACACTCCATAGAGTTTACTTTTCAAAAAGCAAATAATTTGACAAAATAATTTACTGTAGATAAAACTCAGAATTAAAGAACACTAGGTGGAAAAACTGCATTTGAAGGGTAAAAAAACCAACCATCAATCATTCAATTAATGAGGAATTGTAAGAAGTAGCAGCATTTGCAAAATCTTTACACCTAAGTCCTACAATAGATATAAAAACTTTAAAATTAAAATGTTGTGAGTTAAAACTTTGGAACTTACCATCGTAAACAAAGTACGTTTCATCTTTGAAAACAAGTACAGCAGGCATCTCTTTTAGTTTCACATACTGCAAAAAATCATAAGTTTAAATGACTTTTATCATTAAAAAATTGTAATTGGTAGCTATGAGTCTGAAAGTATTCAAAGATATCAAAACATACACACACCCTAGTAACAAAAAAAATGTTATAAACAGTTAAAAAGACAACAGTCAGTCCCAAACTTATCTAAGGATTGGTTCTGAATCTCTTTATACATCCCCTGGCTCAGTGCTCTGTTTGCTATGGTAAAAAACATGGATTATTCTTAGACCTGATAACAAGACCTAAAGATACCATCATGAGAAGAATGGGAAGTACTAGGAGTAACAGAACAGCAGGTATCAATCAGCCTACTTAGGTTTGAATCCTTCCCTACACGAGCCAAACACTTGACCTAGGAGAGTCTGCTTTCTCATCTGTGAAATAAGGACAGGAAGATCGCCTACCTCACAGGGTAGTTATGAGAGTTATATTACATAACACCAGTGAAAGTATTGCTTAAGCTGTCAACTGCTTTATAAACAACTTTGATGGTAATTAATAAGGGATTCATTCAGAGAGTACCTGCTGCTTATACCTGTGTTGTACTTATTTTGTAAAAATAAAGTTATAGTTGAAAATCGGTATCAGATCAGAAGACAAATAATTTGGGCAAGCCACAAAGAATTATTACATGAAAATGGTAATACTGAAAATAATGAAAAACATATTAAGTAAATGAGTAGATGAATAAGGAGGCAAAAATAATAATAAAATAAAAATAAAGACAGCTGTCCTGGAAAGATTAAAAAGGTAGGCAGGCACATCTAAGGACAGAGAAGATAATCAAGAATGATGTGATTACATCACCACTGAAAAATGATACAGCACCATGAAAATAATTATTTTAAGGGCAGTGGTAGAGCTCTTAAGTAAGGCTCTATAATGAAGCACGCTTCTATTCACCTGCTCTTGGCAACGCATCCACAAAGATGCCTGAGAAGCATTTTTCAACATTCAACATCTCTCTTTCAAATATATCCCTCAGTGGTTATTATTAGAACACAAATGAGATAGTCTGAAACTTCGCAGCCATCTAGTTTCACATATTCTCAATCTCTCCTTCTCTCCCTTGTGTTTCTTTGAACTGTCTTGTATCATACAGTTATTTGTTCACATGTCAATCTTCTACATTTATCTCCAACTATTCTGAAGTTAAATTCATCCTTGTATCCCCTTATTACACCTACAGGAGTTTCCATAAATACCAGCTATAAAGCTAATGAAGCTCTGAAGGACAAAACATTAATATTCAAAATATGAGAAGACCATAAAATTATCGGCTTTGTTCTTATTTGAGAATTTTCTATAGGAGTAAAACTTTCCATATTATTCTAAAATAATTATATCCCCTAGGAGATTTTTTCACCTGCATACTCAGAATTAAAAAAAAGAGAAATGATAAATATTGATATTTTCAGAAATAAAGACTGCTTAAAGAAACTAGCAGAGAAGGCTAATAAAAATAAGAATACATAATAATCTTATGTAGCAGATGCTGTTTGTGCTCGCTTATTTCATTAAAAAAAATTGCATTCCGTGTCTAAGAAGTTTATATAGATTTTGCTTAATTCTAGACCCTTATACTCACAGCTGCTTATTTGATGCTTATATTTGGATGTCTAATATGAAACAAAACTTAAGCAAATTAAAATGAACAATTCAAAGGTCTTAATTACTTCCCCATTTCCCAACCTCTTCCTCTTCCAATATTACCCAAGTTCGTAAATATCATAACACTAACATCTTCCCAGCTAGCTGTTCAAATTAAAAACCTAGGAGTCATCCTTAGGTCATCCCTTTTCCTCACACAAGCAAGCTATGACAATTCTATCTCCCGAACACCACAATCCTTTCAATTCTCCCCAATGTTTTTCACTAACCCTCAAGCCCAAATTTCCTAGATTACTGCGAAAGTTCCACAAAGCTCGCTGGATCTACTCTCATATCTATCCAATTCATCCTGCACTTACCACAGACTAATACCCTTAAGATGAACATCAGACCATACTCTTTACCAACTTTAACTTCATCACATACATTGATTGTCATGACTTATATGACTACACTGGCCTCTGACCACTTCCTATCTCACTGCACTATAGTCACATTGGCCTGCTGTTCTGTTCCTACATTACCAACGTTTGGGCATTTGTATTATCTGTTTCCTGTTTCTGGTACATTTGGTCTACAGAACTTTGCACAGCTCCTTCACATAAGTTCCAGTTCAAGTATTTTCTTCTCAGACAGACATTTGTTGATCAATCAATCAGAGCATCCATCCCACCTCTATATGCTCCAACTATCACACTGCCTCTTTTTTTTTTCATAGCACTTATATTCTGTTTATATATTTGTTTACTGAGGACTGTATGAGACCTTAGTCTGAGGATCTAACAAAGGACCTCATCTGCAACACACACACACACACACACACACACACACACACACATATGCATAAATTAATCCACCACTGTAAATCAACTTAAGGTAACACTTGTCACCGCTGGTACTATTTTAAAGAGGAAAAAAAAGCACTAATGTAATAATCATAATCCCTAAATGCTATTTATCTAGTATTTGCTTATTAGTAACAAGCAATCTAATACCAGTAACAGGTTAACACATTTACTCTTTCCACACAAATCACGGTAAATAAATTTGATAGTAAAATCAAGTAATAATTAAAAACATGAAATCCTGTCATTAAAATCTAACTTTAAATATTACCTCAGGAACTACTTCTTCTGAGGCAGAAAAAAAGTATGTATATACAATCAATTCTGAAGCAGCATCGATGTATTTCTCCTGTGAAGATACAAACAGAAAAAAGGTCATTTTTAAATATTAATTAAAGACCAAAATTCATTCCTAATTAAATAATTAAAGTCACCTTATGTGGTAAATATATCATCACCATTTACTACCTTATGGCATTTTAGGTGAAAATACGGAATATAATAAATAAGCTCTTTCTAAGGCAAAAGATCATTATAACTAAGTGTATCCTTCTCCACATAAAGTTCATTAAATATAACACAAGCTCAATCCATATTTATTAATTTAATCTTAAATTAGATGAACAATGTTAAATAATAATGATAGTGATGGTTATAAGATGTATACACACACACACACACACACACACACACACACAAAATAAGCTGAAGACAATGGTCTTTTGTCTTTAAAAAGTTTACACTCATACCAGTTTGGAGTCTCAGTGACTCAAAATTTTGAAAAAGCAATACGAAATTTAAATAACTGGGTTAATAAAAGGAGAAGAATTAAGGCAGGCAACATCTACGCACATAGTTTACTCATTTCTGTTTCATAAAGGCAAACACTATAGAGGGTATACAGGAAAGTGTTTTTATTATAAAAAATACTTAGATTGAACTAAAATATTTCCAATAAGAGCAGAGTCAGTTTTGAGTTTCTGGTGAACTCGCCTGGACAGAAAATTAATATATATATAATACATTTATTTTTGTGGATAAAAAAATAATTTCATACTTTCAAAGGTGATTCTCCACCTATATAAACGAAAAATACACGATGTCTCTTCTGTACATGGTCAAACATTTGTTGACTTGGAAGTGGCCGAATTAGAGCCCTGTTTAAAAACAAACACAAAATAAACTTGCATTATGAACTAAAGATAGTACATAATTTACTCCTGTTTATACTACAGCTGATCATGTCTCAAGTTATAAAGTTTTAATAACATATTAGCCACATTTTAAGTGTATCTCAATATCCACATAAGTCTAATAAATCTCTAGCCCATGACTACTACTGTACTCACATATTAAAAATTAATATAGTACCTGTAATTTAATCTATCAATTTCAAAATAAATTTCAAATACATCCCTTCAGAGAGTACCATCATTGCCCATATTTTGACAGGCAAAAAAGAGACAATCATTCAGAGTCCTTGGCTAAAAACAAAAACTCAGGAGAGAATTAAGATCATTCACAAAAACACACTATGAAATACTATCCCAAGAGAATATAGTACTATATTAAGTCGTTTATATCTTACTCTGTCAATTTAAATACTATATGGTTTTTAAGTACCCTATGAAGGTAAAAATCCCAAAAGTTTCAAAAGTACATTATTATTTTCAGAAAAATTAAAATGGAAAATGATAGTCAAAATACGTAAGAACCTCATAAACAAAAAAACAAAACTCTAAAAGAAGTTTTATCACAGAAGCATTTTTCAAAGCCAAATAGACTAATACATGAATTATATCAAAGATTACGAAACATATCACTTATAAAATATCATTAAAAACTAAAAGAATTCTTTAAAATATGGCATATATTATAGAATTTTCACTCTATCAAATTTGTAAAAAGAACAGAACATATTTAGCAAAGGCCAACATTTTCACAATGTACAATTCGTAAGATGTATTGCATCACTTACTCTATACTAGCCTCTATTTTAATACTTAATAATTAACGTGTAAGTGATGCAACTCCAGAACGGACTCTTGAAATTCCAATTGCAATAGAGTCACCTCTAATTACATCAGGAGAATCTCTTCTTAAGCTTAAAACAAAACTCATTAAAAATTAGCACAACAGAAAGACTAATAGAAATCCTGAGGGAATAAAGTACCACCTACCAGCACTCCCCCTCATATAAAGTTATCTCAAAATGTATTTATTCACAAAATAAACATGCGATCAATGAGAAGAATCTACTGAAAATTATATCAGTATTAGAAACTTTAATATATTATGATCATTCCTAATTCTTTACATTTTCTCGAATAATTTGAGACAGTATCTATCACGCCACCCAACAAATCCATCCCACTTTTAATTTATCTTAAAGTTATACAAAGCTATCAATATATCCTGTTAAACTCGTAAGTGTCTACACTTTAAAGCCAATAGATTAATGTATCTTGATGAATGTTCTCTTCAAGAAGTTAAACATAATAACATCAAATTATAAGCACTAATTTTCTTTATACCTCAACAAGATAACAGATTTAAAAAAATATCACCACATTCAAACCAACAGGAAATACTTATAGAAGAATTTGTTTTTTTATCAGTAAAATCTCAAAGATCTGTAAATCAAATAGATCTTTAGGATATAATTATGTCACATTCTATAGATAAAATGCAACAATATTTCACAGTTGGCATAAAGCAATACGTGATAGGTAAGTATTTCAGCTTCTAGTATCACAGACTAGGTAGGAACGTCCAACTCTATTCAGAACAATAATATTCTATGGCTTCTCTTAAAATTCAGAACCAGCCAACTGAAAAGCAAAATTATCATAAAATAAAAATTAAGATTCACAAAGTTGCTATAAGTAATAAAAATTTTGAAAATCTATTAAAAATTCATGGGAGAAAATTATTTTATACATAAAATGAATTTAAATGTGAAGTATATAATACAAATCACTGTCTGTTTTTTTCTTTAAACATTTCTTTGACTACGCAATGTAAATCTTATCTTTTCTCATAAATAAACAAATTTTTATTTAGGTAAGTTCTTAAAATATGTATGTTCAATATAGTTTATTAAAATATATTTAATTTTCAAATACTAATATCATATAGCAAAGGCCTTTCCTAATAAGAACTTACCCAGATACTCTGTGAGCAAACTCGATAATATCATCTTTAGTTCGAGGTCCTCTATAATTATATGCCAAATCCCCTTTTAATCTTAAAAAGAAAAAAAAGATACAAACTTGAATTACTTTAGCTGTTTTAATATTTAATGTTAATCACTCTATTGAACAAAAGTACCACATATAAAATAGAAAATGTAGAGGAGTTTTAGAAGTAGCATATTCAGAAAATATAATAAGCATTTGTTTTCAGAGGACCAGCAATTCAAAAATGTAAAGAAAATGTCTGCATTCTATTAAAATTATGTAAAAATATTTTACTTTGTATTTGATAGTTGCATTGTGTCTATACTTTCTGAAAAGTAAATATTCTACACATTCATGGTCAAGAGCTTGGAAAATTAAAGCACTATAATTCTCACTATTTTCCCTGTCAAAAGGTAAATAAAATGACAAGGAATTAAGGGTATTTTGGTAGAGGCAAAATAAATTTTAAGCGATACACTATCACAGACACTTCATAGATGCTCCAACATGGAGTAAAACAATGATAAAACAACTCCACCAGAAAATTAGAGAATTCTCTAAAAGCTGACCAATGAATTAATTTATGTGTCTAATTAACTGAAATTTTAAAAAAAGAAAAATTGGGAAGGATAACAGAATACCTATAATTAAACAGGAAGAAAAGATAACTTACTTAACACAAAAAAGTAAAAAAGGTGCAGCATTTTTAAAATGTGAGGGAAGAAGAAAGGTCAACACAAAACCCAAGACATAAATTTAAATTACTCAAAATTTGAAATATAAAATTTTAAAAATTGAAAAGAAGTACTTTATTATAAAAGTAACTTCCAAAACAATTCCTCAGCTCCCAACATTATCAAAATAAGGTTAATGAAAATCGTAAGAAAATTCAATAAAGTCATTATAAAACAAATCCTTTACAATTATTATGCCATATCTTCCTATTTGTACACTCTATTAGACTTGATCAACACTAACAGATTAGAATTAACATCCATCAACTTCGATTCTTCTTTTATGCCTTATGAAATAAGTCTATTTTAATTACATAAAAGTTAAATCTGTTAAGAGACAGGATTTTCAATGCCAATGCAGAATATATACATGTGCTCCTCAAGGGTAAAAGACCTTTCATAATTTATGACTGTATACCTTGTCCTGCATAGTGCATGTCACACAGTAAGCACTCCAAACACGTTTACTGAATTAGCCATAAACAACACAATTACTTAAACATGAAGAAAACCATAAAGATGCAGTTCCCCTTCTTTGATCACATACTTCACCTAAACAGAATGGCTGAACCCAAATCTTCAATCCTCCAAGGAAGTTACTGGAAATTAATGTAATAAAACGTAAGTAGAGTGAACTAATAAAAATACATATATAAACATACAACACTCAACTTACAGCTTAATTGTTGGATAACCTCGAACTCCAAACTCTGAAGCAATGCCTTGATAAGAAAAAGAATAAATAATTCTAAATTTTTTTAAATGAGAAACTAGGTAACAAATGAGCCTTTTACTTAAAAAATATAGATATATTTATACAAACCCATATAGATGTTTTTAAGTCTTAAGAAAAAATAGAAACTCACACACAAAAAAGAAAAAACATGACATTCTCATATGAAACATTACTTAGTCATCCAACCTATGGTCTGCACAAAATTCTATGATGAAATTAGAAATAAATGCCAAAAGAACAGTTAAAAATGTATCTAAAAAAAAAATTAAAATACTTCTTATTTGACTGCATTTCTAGGACAAATATTTCTTCTAGACCTCATTTATTCCTCTAAAAAAAAAAGTCCATCTCTTCCATCAGTGTTTTCTGAAACTTTAAGGAATTGCAGTGTATTCTAATTCTAAAAACATAAATTGTATTTTGAGGGGAAAGAAGAAATAGTAACAAAATCAAGCAAAGGTCAACAGGGAATTAGGCTTTTAAAGAGTATGGAAATCACACAGCAAATTAATAATATACTTCTTTACAGACTCAAAGCAACTAGAACAGGAAAGAAGAAATAAAATATTCTCCATTAATAGACTTTACACAATACATTTACAAAACTACAATAGTACATTGCAAAGTACACTTCATTACGTGATCTCTTCCTTTGTAATTTTCTTTATTTCCAGGATATTTTCTTATCACAGTTGGGCACAAGGAAACTCCTATATCTGGATCCTTTTTAAGGATCACTTTAGTAATCTTCATTAATCTTTGGTTTCTTATCACTTCTCACCAATTCACAAGAATAACAACAAAGTGCATTTGTGGCAAAATAACATCCAAAATCTCTCAGCCTTCGTCAACTCTAGTGCTTCTATCTTACACGTATGGAGAGAGGTAACTGAAAGAGCCTATACGAAGACCAATGACCAATACTTTATTTTCATAAGAGGTGACTCAGACAGAAGAGATAACAAGAACTCAAGTTCCAAAGATACAGGTCCTTTCTCTGAATAATTTTGCCTTCTTCCAAGCAAAAACACAAAAATGATGGGGAGATTATGTCAGTAAAGCCTAATCTTAATGTCCCCTTCCCAAACTAAGGAGGTAGGTAAATACAAGCCTTTAATACCTTCAACTAAAACTCAATAAAAACTGCCAAAATTCAAAGACTAATATAATTGATTAGGGGAGGAATTATAGCCCAATAGCAACCGCTTCACATAATTTAAATTATCTTAAAATTTACTTACACACAAATCAAATAAAGAAAATGAAGTATGCAATGAGAAAATATACTGGTGGTATTTCATAGCCTGATATTGTGAATCTCTTAATAGGTTTCAGAGGCAAAAACCCCAGTTCCATACCCAGCCCTATCACTTAATTTCCTTGACCTCAGTTTTCATATTTAGAAAATGGAGGTATCACTCAACCTATAGCCTCTTGGCTTTTTGACCATTAACCTTCATTTGTGATAGAATTTTAATTGACAGTGATTCCTAAAATTTTGGCCTTAGCTTTTTCTAATGGGGAATGGCAGCCCAATATTAAAAACAACAACGACAAAAACATACAATGATTTGAGTTAGGATTCCAACTTCATTTATCATCTATGCAACTCTGGGTAAGTTTCTTAACTTCTCTAATCCTATTCCTCTTCTGAATGCTACTCATCTTATAGAGATACGGGTAGAGATTTTAAAATGAGAAAATGTATGGAAAAGAATCTAAACAGAGTCTGGCACATAGGAGATTTTTAAATGCTAAATCCATTTCCTTCTACTCTTGATTCTGATTTCATTGTTAAGTAATTATCTGCTGACACATCAATGTGCAGATAATATTAATAAAAACCAATTTGTAGAATATTTTATAACTACTTTAATATTCTCCAACTTACATCTCAATTTTGTGAGGAGGCAAAATGGTACTAATTAAGATAAAGAAACTAAAACTTAGGAAGACTTGGTAATTTGTTTGAGAGCAGGCATTGATCACATAACAGAGACTGAAACTCAGTCTAACTGACTTTAAAATTTTTATTCTTTATTTTTTCATATTAGAGGAGAATGGTTTATATAGAAATCTGAGATCAATGGCTTTACAAACTGAAGAACCTATTTGCAACATGAGTAACTTCCTTGAAGTTTCGTAATTTTAAATGTCTATAAAATTAGACTAAACATGAAGGAAGCCCTCTACTTCATTTGTTTTCTTCTTGAAACGGTCACGACTTGATGGTAGAGATAGGTATGGATGTGAAACATGGTGATCTTGGACTCCAGGCCTTAATTCCATTTCTAACTTTGGTGTGTGAAACTATTCAAGGTCATTTCACCTATAGTTTACATTGTTACTTATCTACAAAATGGAGGTGGGGAAAGGAGTGAGGAGTTAATCTCTGGACTCCTTTTCACCTCAAAAATACTATTTTTCTTAGTATTTACTGAGTGTCATTAGGTGTCTAACATGAAAAGGTCAGGGATGCTCCTAAATAGCCTGCAATGCACAGAAACACTCCTCTCCACAAAAGAAGACCAGATTACCTGGCCCAATAGCACAAGGTTGCTGAACTCTGAAAAATAGTCACTAACCTCCCCCAACCAAAAACGACAACAAAACCCAGAATTATCCAGCCCAAAATTTCAATAATATAAGGCTGAAAAACCCTGAAATACAGTCATTTACCACAAATAGTTTATAACCTAGAGAGATAAAATTTGTTATTATAATCTGTGAACAAGAAGGCAGATGAATGCTATTAGCCAAATGTCACTGAAAATTTATACACCAAATTGGTAAAATATGATCTTTACCATAAAATGATGTCACATTTAGGTTGGAGAGTAAACAGAATTTCAATGGTTCCATAACAATAATCAGCATATACCATTACAGGGAGCATTAAGTCATATTTTAACTTCTGAATGAGAAACATTTTTAGTACGTGTATCTGAAAGTGTAGGTACAAAAAGGCTAAAACACATATCTAAATTTACGATGGACATTATACAACTCTTTTCATATTATTTGATTATGATTATTATTAGTTGAAATCACGCATCAAAAATTTTGGGTACAATTCCAAACACAAAATAGGATAAATCATAGTAGTTCAAATTTCTCCAGTCGAAAAACTCTATACAGATATTTGTTGGACTGAGTCTGATGACATTTGCTTCCAATTACTGCAATTACATGATTGAGAAATAAGTTATCATCAAAGACTCTTAAAGATTTTATACACTTTATCACTTTGAATAATCCTACCCCATTCTGAACCAAAATCCTGCAACTACCTATCCATCAAAAAAAAATTCTACTTTGTAGTTCTCCAACCTATGTGTGCAGCGGGATCATCTGAAGTGTAGCTAAAAATACAAACTTGCATGACCCAATCTCAACGATTTTCATTTGGTAGGACTGGTACAGGCCTTCAGAATCTGAATTACCAATGACTATCCAGGTAATCCTAATGCAGATAGTCTACAGACTACATGCTGAGAAACACTGATATCTGACTGCTTTAAAAGCAACCTATGAGGATGGAAGCAATATCTATAAAAAAGTCAAACCTTCGGTATTCTATAGGTAGGCAGAGAATAATATTGACAGATGGCTTGAAAGAAAAATTGAATTTCTTTACCTGTTTGATTTGAAGTTCTACTAAAATGTCCGTATTTGAGTTGCCTTAAAGAATTTAAGATAACTTTGAGAATTATAAGACAAAAATCTATTTGTAATTTCTAAGTTTTTGAATACCTAACAACTTTTTCTCCACAGCACATAAAATATCTCCTTGATGCTATATTTAAGTGGATTATCCATCACTGACAATAAACTTTAAATAACATTAGACAATTTGCTTATGTTTATCGGTTATTGTTATGTCTCTCCAGACAATCATGTAAGTTCCATGAGAACAGAAATTTTTACGTTTTGCTAGATGGTGTATCCATCCTAACATATGGTAAGTACATTCAGTATCTGCTAAATGAATGAATGCTCACTCTACTCTTCCCTTTTTACAAAGGGATGATTTTTTCAATAAACCATGTTTGGATGATTCAAGTAGCCACAAGGATTGATAAGCAAGCATCACCATGCAGGTTGGGATGTAAGTTGTGAGAGGGCAGTAGAGGAGGTTGAGTATTACATATCCAAAGAGTAAATTACATAAAGTGCATAAAAGCATCTATAACAATGCCTAGCAGCAGGTGGTCCTCAGTATATACTGGTTCACCTTTTCCTTTTCCCAAGGCTAGGTGGTTTGCTTGAGATACATGTATGCTTCCTACACTGCTACCTCTATAGAGGTTTTTTTCCCTCCTATTAATTCAACATAATACAATGCTAAGTGATCAAAAAATAAAATTTATAAAAAATCATGGCACAGAGGCAAAAATTAAATCACTGAATAGTTTATGAAAAATTAAATTTAAAAAGCCACATCATAAAGTACCTCAAAAGTTGCAAACTGGATATGAAGCCTAAAGACTTATAAGAATATAACCTTTTAGTCACAGCATTTAAAACATTTTCTTCTTCAGGCTATGTAGGAAAAAAAATCCTGTTTACTTTTTCCATTATCATAGTGCCACTTAATAAGTAGCAGTACATAGGACTACTTAATATTGAATAATAAACCAATGAACCAGATCTATAACAAAAAAATTTGACTTAATGTAAATTGTTAGTTATCATGAAAGCATCACATGACTAGTTTACTATTAAAATTTTTACTGATTTATAAACATTACTTTTCTCATTGACTATTTTTCTTTATATCCCCAAACTCCTTTACACATGACTCTATTACTTCACCAAATGATTCAAGTGATCACAAGAATCTGCCATTTTTAAGACTTTATTGTACTTATTGGTGTATTTATCTTTTTTTCTCTTTTAGGTTGTAAGAATTTCTAGGACAGACAGGATTTGTTTGGGTCTTTCTTTAATCTCTAGAGATTAGCACAGGGCTCGACAAACAGGAGTTAGAAAATAAATACTGATTGAGTGAATAAATAAGTAAAAGCATCTATGAATGAATATATGTATGCAGGTCTAATCAACATATATATCTAGACACAAGAACTTACTTGCATGAGCAAGAGCTGAAAGCAGTAACTTCCTAAACACTGTTAAAAGCTTATTTCAAGAAATATTAACTCAAGCATACTATCCTTTCTCTAACAATTTCCTGCCATTTATCTCTTCTTCTCTCAAAATTTCAACAATTCATTTGTGTGACTCAATAATTCCAGCTCTAACATCTTACCTACACTCTAGATTCCCTATTCACAAACATCAGTAAAGCAAAAGACCACAAATTCAAAACATCTAATAACTTCAAAACACACGCAAAATTAAGCTGATTCTTTTCCATATAACCAGGGGTTATATTATTCAGCAACTATGTTAAGGATCTTATATACCACTGTTCTTATTGTTTTTTTTTTACAGTGCAAAGCGAATCTATTATATATCTGTGATTTTACTCTTGAAAATGTTTCTAGGAATTACTGTTTCCACTTCCTTCTACTGCTACCACCCAACCCTGGGATCCCAGCTGGACTCATAAAGAGTCGACTTAGATGACCTTCCTATCTCCATTCTTTTTCATATTACAAGTTGTTGTCAAATATATTTTTATAAATTCATTTGCCTTCTCAAAAATGTGCATTACCTCTCTAGTGACCATTGATAAAATCCAAAACACTTTGACCTGGGAGACTCTTGACAATCTGGCATTACCCTTTGGGACCATATATGTGCAGCCACTGCGCTGGGGGTTTGAAATATAAAATATTAATATAATCTTCACAACCTTGAGGATTATCACTTTCCCTTACAGACACAGAAACTAAAATTAAGAGAGGTTAAGTACTTCCCAAAAGCCACAAAATTAGGGCACAACAAAGTTGAGATTAAAACATAGGTCTGTCTTGTTCCAAAGTATAATCCACAGTAAAATGCTGATTTCCTGAATAGAAATATTCATTACATACTTCTACTTTGTTCATTAACCAAAGGAAAAGAGAACCTAGATTTATTGAATACAAAGGATTTTACATGTGCTCCATCATTCAACCCTCAAAACAACCAATAAAAGAAGCATTACAATTAAATATGTACCAATATGGAAACCGAAGCTTAGAGGTGTTCAGAACTTTCCCAGTGTTACATACAGCAAAAGCAGAGCCAGGATTTGAATCCAGGTCTCTTTTCTGAAAGCCATGTTCTTTTCAAATTCTATGATACCTCACACTTCTCTAAACTTAATTTCTTCTTTTTCCAAATCCTTTAAGATAGGTGTTGATAAACTTTTTCTGTAAAGGGTCATATAATCAATATATTAGGCTTTCTGGGGCATATGGCCTCTGTTACAATCACTTCATTCTGCCACTGGTGTATGAAAGCAGCCATAGACAACAGTAAACAAGTGAGCATAGCTATGTTTCCATATAACTCTATTTACAAAAATAGACAACTGGACAGATTTAACCAATGGGCCATAATTTGTCCACCTCAGCTTCATTCTATTCTCTGGTACACACTCATTAAACTCATTTTTTAACTCTATGATTTTGCTTAATATTTTTTCCAATGTGAATACTTTCCCGATCCTCACTTGTAGTTATCCAAAGTCAACTCATTCTTCAAGTTCCTATTTATTTCTCTACCTGCCATCTCAGAATACTCAGACAATAAACTTTCTTCTTAATTCGCACAGCAATATCAATAGTTTAACATTTAACACTCTACTTTCTGTAGCTGCCTCATGTAAACTGATTATTTCAAGTGGGCTCAAAGTAGGAAAAGACATCTGTCAGGCATAAGATTAATATATGCTGCATATTTACTATTCAATGGCTAATTCATTTAACTCATAAAGTATACAGTCTTAAATTATTAAGATAATTTTGACTTTATGTGAGCAAAAAAAAAAATACTTCCTCCCACATTGAATACTGCTGCATATAATTAAACGATTTTCCTATGAGAACAGTAAAACAATAAAAACTAAGGAAAGGCTTACTAGAATAGGAAGTAGCATCCATTTTTCCAACTTTAACTGGAGAACCAATGCTTTTCATCTCAAGACCAACTTCATTCCAAATTGGCTCCAGTTTTTTACAATGGCCACACCATGGTGCATAGAACTTGTTAAAAAAAAAAAAAAAAAAGATAACCATTAAAATCGTGTGCTACTGTAAATATCAATCTTAATATTTAAAGAACCTCTTTGACTAAACGATCTGCTAATAATCTGTTTTAGACAAAAAATTTAAGTTTAATTTTTAAAGTAGTTACATAAAACATACATAAACCTAGATAGGTTAATTCCTAGCGTATACCCCAAAACTGATACGATTTGAAGTTCATTTTAAATGACTATTGATACCTACTTAAAACATAATCTCATTTTAATATAAAAACTCAAATATAATATTTGAGAAAACAAATTGAGCATATACATAAGCACTAACTGTATACTGCCATCTTTAAATGGAGAATAGAAAATAGTACTTAAAATGGTAAGGGTGGGTAATTAGCATAAAGATTTACATACTCACATCTACAAGCCAAATGTCATCTTTTCGATTATCTTTAAACCTAAAGAAACAAAAAGAAAAATAAATCTTTGTATGTTGTATCTACTTTACAATTCGAAAGTATAGGTAGGAATAATAAACTGATAAATATGGGAGCATGGAACAAATACTTTCTATAAATCTGTATGTAAAATTTTTATTCAGTGATCTCTAAAGCATACTCCATCCACTAAACATCTTAAGAATAAAAGCTAATTACTTGGTCAAATATAACGGCAGTAAGGAAATCAACAAAAAGAATTTAAGTAGGACTCAGTAGAAACACAAATATATGGCCCTCACACTTCTACTTTACACCTATGCAGAAAAGTTAACATAGCAGGCCTGAGGCTGCTATGCTTAGAAAGACCCATTTGCAAGACTGTCCTTCATTGGCATTTGTGACCTTGAGTTATAAAAGGGTTCCCACCATTTCCTGGTAATGATGACTTCGTGTTCATTAAATGTTTGTGAAAAGTACCCAACTGGGGAATTGCTGCATTGAGATCCAAGATTGTTTGCCTGAAATGTGTAGTCCAGGCTGGGGTAATCTTGTACTCCACCATCAGCCAGTTAGGTTTGTCCTTTACTCTATTAAAATATTCACCCAACCCTGTGAATTAGGGATGACAATGTAAAGTCGATTGCATGCCCCATGATTGAGCTCATTGATGTGTAGCTTGGGCCAAAAATCCAGGGCCATTTTCAGATGCAATGTTCTCAGAGTATCTGGACAGGAAACAAGGATGGTCTTGTAAAGTGTGGGCCAAGTCACTGGAACACAAGAGGCTAGCTAAGCCAAACCCAGAGAAATGTCAACTGCACTCAGGATCAAGAGAAACACTATGGACTGGATAAAGAGCCCACTGGCTTGACAGATCTGTTCCTGGGCAGTATTTTTAGCCTTAATCAGGGTCTGACAAGCAGGAAAGTTTTTTCAATCTGTTTTGGTGTCTTCTCACAATTGTGGCAAGTTCATGTGTTCTTGCCCAGTACAGGATTATGTGGTCAATTTCCATGGGCCATACTCTTGTGGATTCAAGAGGCAATTGGTGTTATATCTGCTAGCTCTGGAGTGAGGAACAATTCAGTTTCCACATTTAGCTGACAAGCATGATAAAGACCCTTCATTCGTGTAAGATCCTTTCCGGTGAGCATCCACATAGGTAACAAAACAATTATTAGGATCAAAACCCCTTCCTCCTCCTCAGGCAGAGTTGCCACTCTCAGGGCACACTGAAGGAGGTAATCTGTAGTGATGCACCCCACACGCACCACTAAGTTTAGCAAGATTGCCCCCTTGCTAACAATGGTTCCCCTCAGAATCAAAGTTTCTGTAAACAGTCCACTAGCACTCTCCAAGACCCATTAGTAAGAATGGCTAAGTGCCTCGATGGGGCAGTCAGGGTCAAGCTTTTTGCTCTTCTAGAACAACACAGTATTCAACTGATTATCCTTTCACTACCCCAATTTAGTCAGGTATCCAGGTGGTCAATTAAGGTACCCAGGTGGTCAATTAAGACAATGAGCTACACCGTAAGTAACAATCAAACCTTTTTCCACTTGTGACAGTGCAAGCCAAGAGGCACAAAAGATGCAGCAGCTCCTCAGTGTTCCATTCTTCCCCATGAAACAGCACCAGGCGAATGCCAGGTGGATGAAGTACTGACAGGAGAATTCATCCCACTGCAGAGCAACACTGAACAAAAAGCCTTCTGCCTCTTTATGAGGAGGACAAGAGGAAAAAGGACTAGGAGTGGAAAAGTGCCTCAGCTGAGGCCCTCGATAAGGATGTTTTGGCCTTGGGAAATGCCTTGCATGAGGCTCCAGTAAGGAGGCCTCCAAACAGATGCCACTGGGCTAGGAGTACAAATATGCATATGAGCATGGCTGGCCTGAGGGGCCTGAGTCCTTGACTACAACTCCCTCCAGAGACTGCAATGAACCAGTTGTGCACCAAGTTTGGTATGAGGAGGGCACCTTCTCCCCTGTGGCCTGCCAGAAAAAGCCTTCTAATTGCCCACCATATGTGTGAAAGATTACACACAGGATTTTGGTCTGGAGCTGGACTCTTCACTTACCGTAAGGAAGGCCTTGTGATTAATCATATGATACTATGAAGAAAAATATAGTGTGGTTATCGAATTCCAGCACTCAGTATAATTAAAGGAAAAAGACACAACAAATATAAGGTAAAATAATTTTTAAAAAGTTAAAATATTTTTAAAAAATTATTTAAATTATATACTCACGATTCATCTAAATCTTCTACAAATCCTTTACAGAGGGCCACATCAAATAAAAGAACTGGAAAAAAAGAGAAGACAAATGTAGACAATAAATGTGGATTTATCATTTGTACCATATTAGACGCTTAGTCACCTACAAAGTGTTTTTGATTTCTTAATCAAAAATTAATCATGATACATCCCAGGGTACAAGTGATGCAAAAGTATAATCAGTTCATCCGTTTAATGAATACTTACTCTGCATGCAACTACACTATGACTGACAAGTTCTATGTACGTTAATAAATACAATACATCCTTTTTCTACACATTTTCACTCTCATCTACTCTTCCTTTTTATCATTCTTTTTTGGAATAGAGATAGAAATTATTTCCCTATATTTGTTTCTCTAGTAAGAATTATCTCTTCAGCAAAAACTCCAAATGCCATTCAAAATGCTATTAATATTAGTTTTCTTTTTTTCTCCACAGTAGGCGGAAAAATAAGAAAGAAAGAAAAGATAGAAGTGGAGCTACAATTCTAACACTATTTACAGAACAGTGCCTGGCTCATAGTGGACTCCAAAAGGTTGCTGAGTAAGTGAGTAAACCACAATGAGAACCAGGGTACCCCATGCTGACAGGAGGCCCAGAATGGCTGACACATATTCAGGTCACTTTTCACACTGCACCATCCCGGCAGTCGAACCATGATCTGTCCTTGTCCAGCTCTCGTTTAGCCCCGGTGGTAAAAATTCTGCAAATGTGACAAGACTCGGAACCTAAAGCCAAGGCAATATTTAGCCATAAGTCAGGATGGTGCCATCCTCGCCTATCAATGGAGTAAGCGCTACTGAAACTTCCTGCCATGATAAGAAAATAACCAAACAGAAGACAGCTACATTTTTTCCACGTCTGGTACCGAGTATCCGGCAAAGCCTAGGTCAGGGAAGGACCCGAAGGCGTCCGTTAAGTCAGGTCGCTGCAGGACGGCGTGGCGGGTCCGGCAGGAAGAGGCCGGGACCAGGTGGGTATCTCCGCGGACCCCACAGGCCTCGCCCCATCCCTGGCCGGGTACCCCAGGCCGGCCTCCATCCCGGCTCCCACTTCGGGGCCGGGTCCCCGCGCGCCGTCCATTACCTGTGGCGCAGAGCCGCAGGGCGGCCCGGCTCTTCCGAGCTGCCACGCTCGCCATGGGAAGCTTCAGAAGGCGACTCTGCGTAAGGGACAGAAAGAAACACCAGCGCCCGCCGCCTGCCCGCCCGGAAATGAACGCGGAGCCGACCCGGCGCGGAAGGGAGGCTCCGCGCTGAGAGCGGGGGCGGGGCAGGTCGGCCTCCGTTACTCTCTCACACCTCTCCGGCCTCTACCTCCGAGCATGCGCGGGGATTGCGACGCATGCGCGAGAAGGCCGCGCATGTGCAGTCGCGCTCCACAAATCCTTTGCGAACTTCGGCGGTCGCGGGGACCGTGGGAACGGCGTCTTGGGGGCTTTCCTGTGGGGGCGGAGCGGTGTGTGTGCTTTGAGGGGCGTTTGAAGGAAGCTAAATACCGGTTAAATTTAGTACTAATGGGAAAGTAGATTCCTAAAACGCACTTCAAGGTTGAATTTTGGCAGATCATTTGTTTGCTACACCTGTTCAATGAGTGCACCTGTGAGTTTTAATGAAGGGTCAAATTCACGGAGAGACTCGTGTCAGCAGGGGGTGGAAAGTGGAAGGCTATGGATTGTTAAAGTATGCGACGCTCCATATAGTTCCACAATGTATTTGGAATCTTATTTGAAAGTGTTTACAAAACGGGGCACCTCTCTTACAGCGGTGAGCTCCTTTAATGCTTTTTTGCCAACTGAAGGAGTCTCTCTTTTAAAACTTTGTCTTGAAACCTGAAAAAATGAAGTTAAGCATAAGGGGCTTTTTTGTTGGTTGGTGGTTTGATACAGACTCTTGCTCTGTTGCCTGGCCTGGAGTGCAGTGGTGTTTTCATAGCCCACTGCAACCTCAAACTCCTTGCTCAAGTGATCCTGGTGTCTCAACCTGCAGAATTGCTGGGACTACAGACTCATGCTTTCCCACTGGCTAATTGGTGGTTTATTTGTTTTTGTGGGGAGCGGGTCTCAAGCTCCAGATCTCAAGTGATCCTCCTGCCTGGGCCTCCCGAAGTGCTGGGATTACAGGCATGAGCCACCACGGCTGACCGGCATAGGTTATCTTTTGATGACTGTTCTCTGATTATTTGGTGGCTAAATAAAATAGTATAAAATATTTGTATTGCTACTTCTTTCTCCTACACGACAGTGATTTTAAAGAACAGTTTGTTTTTGTATGAGTGTGCCTGCAGCAATCACTGCATTTGACCTAGGTGAAATTTGTATAGGCCATAAGGTACCAGAGGATTTAGATTAAAACAATTTTGAAATCGTATGAGATCTACAGAAGGGGATTATGATGTCAGCTGGTTCACCTTTGATTCAAATTCCGACAGGCAGAAATCTTACAAAATATTGCTATTCCTAGTGACTAGAAGATTAAATTACACTCTGAGGGTAAGCCCTAGATTTCACCCCTTTCGTGCATATAGCACGGTATCCAGTTCAGGCCCTCCACAGATTCAAATACTTTTTGAATGAAAAAAAAGTATTATAATAGTAAATAATTAGGGGAATATTAAGGTGATGGGAATGTTCTATCAGCGATAGCAGAACAGTTTTATATTTAGTGCCTAGACTTGATACTGTTATGCAAAAGCTTTCCTGCTTTCATGGCAAGGTCTCTGAATGACCCATCTTCGATTTTGTTCTTCATTGTCATCTATTCTCTGTCTTCCACAGCATATAAAATAAAATAATTTAAAATTTTCATTACAGCTTAAATTAGCATGTGAAGAAAAACAAAATACACTCGACCTATACCTGCGGCTGTTGAGTTCTTAAAATATGGCTAGTGTGATGAAGTAACTGAATATTCATTTAATTTTAGTAAACTTAAAAACTAACCCTTTGGTTATTGTAAAACTTTTAAGCAGAGTCAATAAATATTATGAAATCTAAATACTGATTAGATATTTCTGATGGAATTTTAGAATCTGTAATGAGATGTACTGTGCTATAAACATAAAATACTGAATTTTGAAGATAGAGTATAAATGCATAAAATGTCTCAATATTTTCTTATTGATTACATGTTGAAATGATAATATTTCAGTTGTAATGGATTAATAAAATATATTATTAGACTTAATCTGACCTGTTTCTTTTTATTTTTCAATGTCGCTACTACATCTGCAGGTAATACAGTGTCCTGATGCACTATACTGATGATCCTATGATTATCTTTGAAACTAAGAATCAAGCTAAAAGCAACTTTGATCATAAATCTTATTGGGGATCTGACTGAGGATGGTTAATGAACCCTGAAAAAAATCCAAGACCCTGCCCAGACTGTAAAATTGGTGAGGATTCCATGGGTTGGAGTGCCTTGTGATACACTGCAGACCACTAGGAATAAAATGTTCTTGCTCCCTTCCCCTCAGACTAAGTGAGAGGCCTAATGCCTGGTAGACCTATTTGGATTTTGGAAAAATCTTATCTTTCACTTAGGCCACTTACTGAGCCTACTACATTAAATCGCCTGGGAAAAAAATCCTTAATTTATTGAAAGCTTGAACAAAAAAAGCAAAAAGCCTTCCTGGAACCTGTAGTTCATTCCATCCTGGGCCATATGGTGCCAATGCTGAGATGTTACTCAAAGTGTCAGCCACATGCATTCATGGGAACTCAAGTCTCTGGCAAGAGCTCATAACCATGGTCAATAGTAACTTGTGTGTTTTGGGAATAGAAAATAACCTAATACTGTTCTCTGGTATATTTGTTTTAAAGACAATTGCTAGATAGTCATTGGGCATTTACTAAGACAGCCCCAATAACTGAAGGACATAAAATTATATTAACTCCTGAATTACCCCTTATGTCATGAGTAATGTCAAAAAGGCATCCCAACATGGAGGAAAATGTCCATAGAAGGTTCATCATAAAATAGAAATAATATGACAGATGCAGTTTGGTATGATACTGCAGTGGGACTCAATGTATTCATATGTAAATCGCTTATTTTCCACTATGACTTTCTAAAATGCTATGTGAAGACTTGGCCACTTCTGTTACTGGCAGATCTCACCTTTCTACCCATTGCCCCAAGGATACATGGCAGTGGGCCTGGTTACAGGTGACAGTTCCACAATAGAGTAGCATGGCTCAATATGCAAAGCACTTTCCTGTGTCCAGCAGATAGTAAATTCTTCTAGAATAGGAAGAATAATAGGCCAGGTCATCAGCCTAGTAGGCTGAATTACATGCTTTGTTCCTGGCAGTAATAGAACTGGACACAAATAAAATGCCTATGATTTGAGTGCAGTTTCATAAAAATGCTCATAATATCACAAACACCTATAATCTGGTTCCTGTGTCCTTTGATTTGATTCCATTAACCCTTGAATGAAACCATGGCTTTTTATATAAGAACTTACAAATTCTCTTGTACCTTCCTTCCCCAGGTCTGGAATCAGTTCTCCTTCCAAAAAAACCTTATTCCATATCATGAAATAATTAATTTTAAGAACTATAATCTGGGCTGTATATGTTAGGTTGGTCCTATCTGAGATGCCATTGCCTCTAGGACATTTCAGGAACAGAGGAAAAAACCATGTTTTTTATATATACATAGATACATATCTGCTATATAATCTGCTACATTGTAATGCTAATTCAGATATAAGTCAATGAAAACTTTTCAAACAGGCAATTGTTTTTGAGATTGTGAAATCTCTGAACACCATTTCTACTTCAATAAAAGTGCAGGAAATTATATGAATCATGGAGGAATTATGGAGGAAACAAACATTTTTATTTATTTTTATGGAACTGTGATTACCTCTCTTATCAAAGAATACTTTACAGTTCTTCATATTTAAGTTTTAGAATGTACTAAATACTTCCTGCTATTTTTCTTTCAAGTAAAAATAATTTCTCAATCCTCTGGCTTTAGTACTATAAGATCACTCTGACAAACTTTATCCGTGTTGATATGTTTTCAGTTCTCAAACATTTAAGTTCAAAAAGTGGGGGAGATAATTCTATAAAATACACTGTTTCAGGGAAAGAATGTTGACTCTCTTTTATGTGGGCCAGACAGCATTTACAGGAGTACAAGGCTTTTTTTTTTTTTTTTAGTACTCTGTATATTTTGAGTATTTCTTTTATTTCTATGGTGCACCCTACAAAGGGCTCAGGAAATAATAATCATATCAAATAGGAGTTGGTATTTCTTGAAGGCTTTCCATAGCAATGCCC
>CAUYSK010007681.1:0-21040 GCA_963575035.1 Avahi laniger | reverse complement strand
AACACAATTGTGAAAACTGAAAGACTGTCAGGGGAATCCCATGAGTATCTGGCACAGGTTTACATAAGCCACATGCATCATTATCACACACGTTTTCAGTCACGGGGCATGAATCCTGGACTCTGAGTAAAGTGTGGGGGGCAGGGAAAGCAGCTCTGGGTCCCACACAAACACCAGACAGGGCCTGTCAACTTCCAGGACATCCGGCCTGTGACTGGCTATATTCATCCACTGAAATCTCTGGGACCTCAGCAAGGCCTCCTACCCCCAAGAGTTCATCACCTCCTATCTGCCAGGTGACACCTGAATTTCCACCCTCAGAGCTTCAGTCTTCTCTGTGGTTCAGTCCGTGATACTTATTCAAAAAAAAAAAAAATAGTCTGGTGCTTTCTGTTTCCTCTCCCTTCATTTTTGAATTCATTCTTGAAGCACAGGCAGGAAAGATTAAGGAGAAGCTGCAGCACAGACATAACATGTTGTAGAAAATTCCCCCAGGTGATTAAGATAGACCCTCTCCCCAGGCTGGGGACCTCTGCTATAGCTAAGGCTCTGGCCCACTTTATGCATCCTTCAGAGATATTGCAGGGAGATAGATATACATGCATCTCAGTGGCTTTCTAACTTTGAAAGATAAGACATGTTTTACTTTGTGACTAGCATACCCATAAGGTGATGGTTAATTTTACGTGTCAATTTGGAAGGTGTTTTGGGATGAGGTTAACATTTAAATTGGTGAACTTTGAGTGGGGCAGATTGCTCTGCATAATGTGGGTGGGCCTCATCCAATCAGTTGACTAGAACAATGGATAAAACAAAAAGACCAGCCTCCTTGAGCAAGAGGGAATTCTCCAGAAGACTGCCTTCAAACTTCATCTGCACCATCAGCTCTCCTAGGTCTGTAGCCTGCTGGGCCACACTTCAAATTTTGGACTTGCCAGTCTCTGTAACTGGGTAAGCCAATTCTTTATAGTAAAACTACACATTCACACACTCTGTTGGTTCTGTTTCTCTGGAAAACCCCAGTATATTTAGATGATTGATAGATATCAAAGTAAAACAAAATTTTCAAGAAATAATAGTTAACCTTAACCTTACCATATACAATGTATTTAGATACTTTCTATTCCATATTATGCTATGTTAATGTACCTCATGTATTAACATGGGTCTTAGCCAAAAAAGTCAGAAAGCCACTAGAATTTTTCTCTGAAAATCTATTTGCATAATAATAAAAACCTGACCCACTAAACTAATTCACTACCCATGACTCATAGTTTGAAAAACAGTTTTATTCCAAAGGTTGCATACTATTAAGAGGTACAGTGTTCTGCACCTATGCATAAGCGAGTTTCTTCACTTAGTATATGATAGACATTGTTCCCTACTTGTTTATATTGTTTCTATTTAAATCTTTTCTTAAAAGGAAAGCGAGCTAAGCAACAGTGAAAATAAGGGGTTCAAAAAACCCAGAATAGAGAAGCATTGAGTACCAAAGTCAAATTTAAACTAATTTGCAATTTCCCCACAGCCAACTTTAGGGCTTCCGTAAAGTGGTTGGCAAAAGGAACCAAGTGTAGCAGGTGACATCTTTGGACTCTTGTGAATTATGAAGTCTTTCATTCCTTTTACTGAACATTGGTACTGCTGCTCTCCTTATCTTTCCAGCAAAAATGTCAGTAGAGATTAGGAAATTCAATTCGGGCTTGACTAGCAGATTTACAAGAACAGGTTAAATTACTTCGATTCAATTACACACACCTGCTGTGCACAGAGGCAGGAAAGCACATCACTGTTACCCAAATGCTTTACCCCATTTCTTTTCTTACTAGAATTTCCCCCATTTCTACCTGAAATGAGCTGTATATCTTTTATGTTACCATGAAAATCTCAAACTAATTTATTTCCTACCTATTTATAAATCCTAAACACAGCTGCTTACATTAAAAGGCACAACTTCAAGGTTATGGTAAGTCTCTTGGTCAGCTTCTTCCAACGGTCTAACAGTGCAGTTTCCCAAGTGCACAGAACCAGCGCGAGCCGCAGACATCAGCAACCGCAGAAATCATCTCTCCCCTGGCTTTGGGAGGCATTAGGTTCTTCAGAGGGGCCCCAGGGACCTCCCTCCAACTCTACCCCAAAGGGGGTAAGAAAGACAAACAGACACATGAGTGCTTTACCCCTGCTGTAATTAATATAATTTCCATTTTCTCTCTTTAGTATACTGGAGTTTCACACAAGATATAGTTTGGAACAAAAGATTCCTCTAATTTTCAAGAAAACCTCTAACACTGCACCACTTCACAAATAGGACGATAGAGACCCCGAGAAAGTAAACGACGCCCGTGGATCTACACCCCTGCTGGGTACAGACCAGCGTGAGCCTCCAGGGCGGTGATTCTCCTAATGTGGTCCCAGAGCAGCAGCAGCACTTGGAAACACCTTAGAAACACAGATTCTGAGGCCAATCTCAGCTCCACTGAATGAGAAACGACATCGGGTCCGGCAATTTATGTCTTAACAAGCCCACCAGGTGATTCTGATGCCCGCAAGTCTGAGAACCTGTTATAGCACAACACCGAATGTGTTCTCCATTATTCTCTTCCTCTTCCTCTTCCAACCCTACATCTCTGCTGAAATACACATTAAGCAACTGTCCCCAAAATCTTGAACCTAAGTATAGATTCACCCACTGAAAAAGTAAAAACATCACAATAAGGTATTCAAACACTGCTACAGTGTAGTCAAGGCATTTTTCTTCTCTCACAGTAAGAACACCTACAACCAAAAGGGTCAAATAAAATTTTGAGTTTTCAAAGAATAATTCAAGAGAGAGCAGAGTTTACTAAGACTTCAGAGATTAAACCTCAAAGGGCTGAGCAATACTAAGAAATTTATTTCCATAAATCCAGGATTGTGGTACCTTAGACTGTCAGTGACCAATAATACCTAAAAGAGCACCAAAGACACAAAACATAGGAAGACTATTAAACTGAGACAGCTCCTTCCAGGAAAACCTGGTGCAGACACCTGAAAATAAACAGGAACCCGACTATGTCTCACCGCCAGCCTGAAGCTATTAATTTCTCTATCCATCATATTTTGTGAGGTCTGAGGTATACGCTGGTCATCTACATGGGTGAATTTGCTGATCTTCTGTAAGATATAAATACAAGGTCACCACACAGACTAGCTATTAGTTATAGGCCACATGTCAATTGCATGCTATTTTAACAAATTTCAAGAAGGCAAAAAATGAGAAATTACAACTTGATGCCTGAACATTTAAAACTATGAGACATTACTGTGAAAATCAACCTATCAAACATGCTATTCATTTATTTCTTTATAAACATCTTTTAACTTCAGCTTGTAAAGTAAATATGTACTAAAGTGGAGGACCTTGCTTTGGGGGGGGTACATGAAGGGAAACCTTTTAGCTATTAATAATTTCCAGAATAATGTGATTGGCTCACAAATAACATAAGCATCACCACGGCCTCTGTTCATTTATTTACTTCCCTAAGATTTATTAGCATAAAGGGATACACTGTAAAAATGATAAGTTGATAGGCAAAGCCTTCCTCATCTCTCAGCAACCTCCCCTGCACCCCTCACCTCACCACCACCCCCCTCACCCCGCCAGCACAAGCTCCTGCCTGATTGCATAGATCTGCAAAAGACTACATCATAATTCAATAACAAAGACACAAGACTTGAAAAGCAGACTTGAGACCACTACTTAAGGGTGATTTCCATTTGCCTGGACAGTAAGCTTCTTTCTTGCACCTCCACTTTCATTGCAAAGCTGTAGCTACCTGCCCTTACACAACAATGGAGGGTGCACGTGGGGGCATGGCACTTGCCCTACAAAAGAAAACCAGTCATAGCTCCCAAACTACCATCATTATAGACACACTACCAACCTCTTCCATTAGTTTGGATATAATCAAAAATGAAATGTATTTTGAATTTCATGGACATCTGCTTTAGAATTATTTTGTTTACAATTAATATAGGCTGATTGACTTTGAAGAGGTCAGCTGTTTCTTTTTTTAAATAATTAACAAAAACATCATAGTTATTTATAACATAAAAGCAGGCCAAAGCTATGTTTCCTCTCACATAAAATAAAGGGGTGAACCACATTGCTTCTAAGATTCCTTTTAGCCCAATAACCAATAGAGTATTCTTAAATCCCCTACTCACACTTGATTGGGAAAAGACCTATTTATCTTAGAGCAGATGATACAATCTGCTTTAGCCAACACCAGGAGGCCCCTATTTGCAGGCCACTCTCTCTGTGTAAAGTTGCACATGGCATTGGTCAGACTACAAAGTGCACAGGCTAAGTTGTTGATGTTGCCTTTGCTAAATTCAAAAATCCATAGATGTAGTTTCCCGTCCCATAGAAAATCTAAAACATTTCCTGGCTTTTTGGTGCAGTTCTCATAACAAATCCTTCTCATTTTTAAGCATTAGAGAAAAAAATCTAGTGTAAAGAATTCTGGAATCTAGGCCTATTTCTGCCAGCCATTAACTTCTTGGGATGGAGGAACAGAAGCAGGTCATTTAACTTACCAGAAACACCAAGTTTCTCTTTGGAAAAATAGGTTGACTTCTAAAGTCTTCTTCTGTTCTAAATACTTGCTAACAAATTTCAACTATTAAAATAATATAGTGTGGTTTGTGACTTGGGACCATAACATTTTGACTATGCATATGTGAATATAAATTCTCATTTAAGTATCACTGTTATTTACATTGTTAAGTTTGTCATATCTACTGCACACAGAAATATAAAGGTACTTTCACACTTTTGAATTATGCAAGAATTATCCTCAGGGATACAACGATGGTTCGATATATGTAAATCAATCAATGTGATACACCATATCAACGGAACAAAGGACATAAACCATATGATCCTTTCCACTGATGTTGAAAAAGTATTTGATAAAATTCAACATCCCTTCATGTTAAAAACTCTCTCAAAAAACTGTGTATAGAAGGAACTTACCTCAACACAATAAAAGCCATATAAAATAGACCCACACCAAGTATCATACTGAATGGGGAAAAACTGAAAGCCTTTCCTCTAAAATCTACAACAAGATAAGGATGCTTTCACTACTGTTATTCAACATAGTACTGCAAGTTCTAGCTAGAGTGATCAGACAAGAGAAAGAAAGGGCATCCAAATTGGAAAAAAAGAAGTCAAATTATCCTTGTTTGATGATATGATCTTATATTCAGAGAAACCTAAAGACTCTACCCAAAAACTATTAGAACTGATAAACAAATTCAGTAAAGTTGCAGGATACAAAATCGATACATAAAAATCAGTAGCATTTCTATATGCCAATAGTAAACAATCTGAAAAAGAAACCAAGAATGTAATCCCATTTACAATAACTACAAATAAAATAAAATACTTAGGAATAAACTTAACCAAAGAAGTGAAAAGTCTCTATAAAGAAAACCACAAAATATTGATGAAAGAAGTTGAAGAGGATACACAAAAAAGGAAAGATATTCCATACTCATGGATTGGAAGAACAATATTGTTAAAGTGTCCATACTACTCAAAGCAATCTACAGATTCAATGCAATCTCTATCAAAATACCAATGACATTCTTAACAGAAATAGAAAAAATAATCTTAAAATGCATATGGAACCACAAAAGACCCAGAATAGCCAAACCATCCTGAGCAAAAAGAACAAAACTGGAGGAATCATGTTACCTGGCTGCAAATTATACCACAGAGCTGTAGTAACCAAAACAGCATGGTACTGGCATAAAATCAGACACAGATCAGTGGAATAGAAAAGAGAACCCAGAAATAAATCCACACACCTAGAGTAAATTTATCTTTGACAAAGATGCCAAGAACATACAGCCTCTTCAATAAATGGTGCTGGGAAAACTGAATATCCATGTGAAGAATGACTCTAGATCCTTATTTCTTGCCATACACAAAAATCAAATCAAAATGGATTAAAGACTTAAATCTAAGACCTGAAACTATGAAATTACTAAAAGAAAACACTGGGGAAATGCTTTAGGACATTGGTCTGGGCATTGACTTCTTAAGTAATACCCCAAAAGCACAGGCAACCAAAGCAAAATTGAACACATGGAATTACATCAAACTAAAAAGTTTCTGCACAGCAAAGGAAATAATCAAAAAAGGGAAGAGACAGAATGGGAGAAAATATCTGCAAACTACCCATCTGACAATGGATTAATAACTAGAATATATAAGGAGCTCCAACAACTTGACAGGAAAAAATCAGATAATCCAATTAAAATGGGCAAAGAGTCTCAATAGATATTTCTCAAAACGAGACATACGAATGGCCAACAGGTATATGAAACAATGCTCAACATCATTAGCCATCAGAGAAATGCAAATCAAAACTACAATGAGATATCACTTCACCCCAGTTAAAATGGCTTTTATCAAAAAGACAGGCAATGACAAATGCTGGCGAGGATGTAGAGAAAGGGGAATCCTTGTACACTTTTGGTAGGAATGTAAATTAGTACAATCTCCATGGAAAACAGTATGCAGGTTCCTCAAAAAACTAAAAATAGAATTACCATATGACCCAGCAATCCCACTGCTGAGTATATATCCAAAGGATGGGAATTCAGTATATCAAAAAGATATCTGGGCCGGGTGCGGTGGCTCACGCCTGTAATCCCGGCACTCTGGGAGGCTGAAGTTTGAGCTCAGGAGTTCGAGACCAGCCTGAGCAAGAGCGAGACCCCGTCTCTACTAAAAAAATAGAAAGAAATTAATCGGACAACTAAAAATATATAGAAAAAATCAGCCGGGCATGGTGGCACATGCCTGTAGTCCCAGCTACTTGGGAGGCTGAGGCAGGAGGATCGCTTGAGCCCAGGAATTTGAGGTTGCTGTGAGCTAGGCTGATATCACGGCACTCACTCTAGCCAGGGCAACAGAGTGAGACTCTGTTTCAAAAAAAAAAAAAAGGTATCTGCACTTGCATGTTTATTGCAGCACTATTCACAATAGCCAAGATATGGAATCAACCTAAGTGTCCATTGACAGATAAATGAATAAAGAAATTGTGGAACATATACACCATGGAATATTACATAGCCACAAAAAAGAATGAAATCCTGCCATAAGCAACAGCATGGATGAAAATGGAAAAAATTAAATTAGGTGAAATAAGCCAAGCACAGAAAGACAAATCTCACATGTTCTCACTTATATGTGTGAGCTAAATATTAAAAACAATTGATCACATGGAGCCAGAGCATAGAATGACAGTTACCAGAGGCTGGGAAGGTTGGAGGGGGGATAGAGTGGGGATAGTTCATGGAGACTAAAATATAGTTAGATAGATAAAATGAATAATAGTTGATATTAATAGCATAACAAATTGACTATAATCAACTAAAAGTTAGGGTATACTTTAAAATAACTAAAAGAGTGGAATTAGAATGTTCCTAACACAAAGAAATGATAAATTCTTTAGGTGACGGATACCCTAATTACCCTGATTTGATTATTACACATTGTATGCCTATATCAAAATATCACATGTACCCTATGAATATATATATCTATTATGTACCCAACACATTAATAATTAAAAATAAAAAACTTTTAAAAACTAAAATACATATTAAAAAAAAAAAAACTAAAACACAAAGTGCTGCCCGTTGGTATCCCTTAGGAAGTGGCCTTTATGGAAGAGATAGAAATGCTTTCTCATTAAGATTGATTACAAAATAGATGTTCTTAAGTAGGTCGAAATTTTCCCTAATAGTTTTCACTATCAACATGTTTATAACAAATACATTTAACAAATCTTTTCTTGAGAGATCAGATGTTTCTGTTTAAAACTAGTTCCTGTCACACCACAAATTATCATCATCCTGAAATAAGAAAAACTGGCTACATTTATATGTGAATGGCCCATAAATCTCTTGCCCAACTCTGGTAAATTAACCAACGTGGTTAGGTCCTCGCAACCCTGTAGAAGCCATTTCGGATGGGCTTCATGCAGGGGAAGACATGGGAAGAGAGATCTGGATTCCACTCGCTCCATACTCCCTCTCCAAGCTGAGCTCCTCAAAAGACCATTCAAGAGCCGCCAATAACACCTGGCGTGCTTGGTAAAATGCAGGTTCTTAGGCCTCACCCTAGACCTCTTGAATCATAATCTGAGAGTTCTAGGAATTTGAATTTTAACAAGCTTCCAAATGGACAGTTATGCAACCTCAAATTGAAGAACCCCCATCACTGGCTTCAGCTTCTCCACACATAAGAGATTTACAGAAAAGACTTGGTCAATATCTCTGAATTCCTCTCTGGCTTAACTTTATAATCTGCCTTATTAAGACTCAGCAGTGCCATCATTTTACCAACATTCACAGCATGCATTATCTTCGTCCACATCCAATGTGGCTACTTTGGCCTCCACATATTCTATATGGCTGCCTTGTTCTACACATATTCTATGTGGCTACCTTCTACACATGTTCTATACGGCTACTTTGGTCTCCACATATTCAACGTGGCTACCTTGTTCTATACATATTCAACGTGGCTACCTTGGTCTCCACATATCCTATGTGGCTACCTTGCTCTACACATATCCTACGTGGCCACCTTGCTCTAGATATATGCTATATCTGCCCAGCTCTTCATATCCCCATGTTCATCTCCCCATTAAGGCATTGACCTTATTTCAGTTTCTTCCTCACCAATTCTTCTAGTTCAGCACTGAAATCCCTTACCCCCTCCTGTTTCCAAGGCCTTGAAATTCACATTATCCACAAAACTCAAGATCACAAATAACCTACTAACAATGTCTAATTCCTCATTCTGGATGCATCCAGATGCAACACATTCACAAGTCCTGCCTTCCTTGCTAATGTTGGGTGATGGTTACCTGTCATCCATGTCATCCAGCCATGTTCAAATGCCAATGAGTATAGCACATTACAGCACATTACAAATACACTATTTTTATATTTTTATACAAATGTGTTTTCCTTTCTTATACTCTATAGCTGCATGGAAACATTGAGTTTCATAGTTTAAAGGAACCCTAAAAATCATTTAGTCCAATGCAACTCTTGCCCACTAACTACCAATTAAGAGATGGTAAGCCAGAGGGAATGTAATGTTTTGCTCGAGATCACACCACCATTTTTGGCAAAATAACTCCAAACACAGGGATCTAGTCATCTTTTCAGTACGGAGTGTTGACTACCTGGATTATTATCTCTGACTAGACATCAACAATTCAGACCAGGTGCAGTGGCTCACACCTGTAATCCCAGCACTCTGGAAAGCCAAGGCAGGAGGATTGCTTGGGTTCAGGAGTTCAAGACCAGCCTGAGCAAGAGCAAGACCCTGTCTCTACAAAAAATAGAAAAATTAGCCTGGTGTCATGGCATGTGCCTGTAGTCCCAGCAACTCGGGAGGCTGAGGCAGGAGGATTGCTTGAGCCCAGGAGTTTGAGGTTGCTGTGAACTAGGCTGATGCCACTGCACTCTAGCTCAGGCAACAGAGTGAGACTCTGTCTCAAAAAAAAAAAAAAATCAGAAAACAAAACACAAAAACAAAAAAACCCAAATCAAACACATGTAAGTATCTTTCAAATAGTTTAATCTTTGTCTTTCATCTCAGAATCGAGAAAAGTGAAGGCATTGATAAAAGTCATGTGTGTCCCAAAACAACTCACAAAATAGACTTTGGGGAACGATCACTTTTACATTGTTAATGAGGAATCCAACCGGAAGAGGAAGGAGGACCCAGACACGTACACAACCACTGTACCTGCAAGGTGGCCGTGCAGAGGACGGAGGAAGACGGTGAGTAGGGGGGACGGTGATTACTTTTCCAGAGAGAATGAGGGGTCAGAAACCACTCAGTGAAAGCTTTAGAACGAACCTCTGAGATGAGCCTAGAGGGCTAAGGAGACCAGGGCTCTCAGGTTATAACAACAAAATTCCCATCTTAGAATTAGATGAAAACAACTGGGACCTGCTGGGAGGGATTAAACGTGTATGTAACGAATGGACCCAATCAGTGAGATTTGTGATTTTCTTTTAAATCTTGTGTAAAATGAGGTTATTTGCCCAGACGACGTGCAAGGCACTTCCCAACAAGAAGTGTAACAGAGTCGCCAAGGGAGTCACGGATAACTACGGTTTCACAGAGTGATTAAGATTTTCCAGAGGGAAAGTTCAAATTGGACAAATGGGAAACTATTTTGGTTTCTGACTCGGCAAACGTTCATCCAGTCCTCGTGTATTCATACAGTAGGTACTGATCCCAGAAGTTTCAAATGCCACCGACACAAATGATAACCTAATTCACTGTGATGTGTTCCAGATGTGTTCTCCGGTTTCTGCTCATACGCGCAAATGCCCTCTTTTGAAAGCCCTCATTGTAAGCCAGCCTCGTGGTTACACAGAGTGGTGAGGATAAGTATGACTGTTATCCGGCCAATCACCACAGTCGCCCAAGGCCTGAAGGGGAAGGGTAGTGAGAAGATGTAATGCCTCAGCTGCCAGAAGACCTGGGGCATCATTGAAGAACAATTTTATTCTTTCCCCAGGGAAATGAAGGCCCTCGAATGTTTAGGTGATTTGCCAAATGCGTAAAAGGTGCACTCCAGACCAGGATCTAGATCTGTTAATATCCAGAATAATGACATTGCTACTACTCCAACTTAAGAAAAATGGATCGACATTTATTTTGATTTTTAGCACCTTATCGATAAAGCTCACTTAGAGAGTCAAATATTTACTTGGCAAAAGGTCCCTCAACCTCATAGTCATGTTACACCTTTAAAAACAATTCCAATGAACATGTCATACATTCTGTCAACCAGAATTTAAGAGTGTTCAAGCCAGGTGTGGTAGCTCACACCTGTAATCCCAGCATTTTGGGGAGGCCGAGGTGGGAGGTTCACTTGAGCCCAGGAGTTTGAGATCAGCCTGGGCAACATATCAAGACCCTGTCTCTACATTTAAAAAAAAGAGTTTCTACTAGAGCACCATGCTGGACCTAGAAAAGGTACAAAAATAAAATAAGAAAGCATTCTCTGTGTGATGGAGAAATCACCAGTTAAATATTATATGATGAACGTGACAACTGACCCAGACCCTGCAAGGACAGAGGAGTGCTTCACACTCAAAAGGTGGGCTTCGCCGAGTCTTGGCGGATGACTAGGAGTCTGCCAAACAGGGAAGAATGGAAAAGGAAAAATATAACTAACATTTATTGAACTCTCTCACTGTGGCAGGCTGGGTTCTAAGTACATTATGTTAATTAATTCATAAATATCTCAATTTTCAAAACAATCTGTTAGGAAGGTACTGCTGGCATCCTCCTTTTAGAGATAAAAATCCTAAGGCATAGAATGCTCTTTACTAAACAACAAAAAAAAATTTTGAATTTTAAAATAACATAAAATATTGTACTAAAATCAATCACTATATTATGTTAAAGGCAATGAGAACCCTTAACTTTCACCGGTATAAGGAAAGATTCTTTGTTCTGCCATTTCCCAAACTACTGACAAAAGAAAGAATCTTCAAAATTCCAGTTTTACATACTGTTCCCAATGCAAAGAAATCACTTAGTAATGGGAACTTGTGCAGAACCACGTCCAAAAGACGCATTCAGAAACCTAACCGTGAATTTAAAAGAAATCTTGTAATCCAACACCATGAAAACACAATGAAAGCTGCAGTCCCGATTCTGTTACTCAATCTACAAACCTCATAAATGAAAACAAAGCAGACCGATTTCCAGCTGGACGGAACGCCCCGGGAGGAAGGAGCTGGAGCCGCCTAAGATCCAAGCGAGGAAACACAGACACTTCTGGCAGAGAACCCTCCCCCGGCACCAGCCTATGTCTACTGGCCTTAACCATCTGCGGGACAGCTTCGGATCGTGCACTTCTTGTTTTTTCTCAAGGTTACAAACAAACAGCTCATAAAAATTAAAGCCTTCATATTCTAACTGGTTTTTTATTAAAATCCATTATGCATTTACAATTGTGGGCATGCTAACAGTTGGATCAGGATGGAGGGCAGGACCATGTGGTTCGACAGACCTGGATTGAAATCTCAGCTGTGCAATTTCCAACTGCGTGAACTCGGGAAGGGATCCCACAGGTTGCTGTGCTGCTGACATGGGCAAACAGCCGGGATGTCGCCCCTCGCGGGCTGTGATTCTCCACGCCCTCCACATTCTCTTGGTCTCCATGTCCACTTACTTCCTCGACAGTTCTGGAATCTTCCCCCTTGTCCGTCCCATCTACTCTACTGCCACTGCCTTTAATCATCTACACTGTTACAATTAACCTTCCTTCTGCTAGTTTTCCCTAAATCCACTCCAGACAATCTAAAGAGGAACTGGTCTAGAATGCAAATCTGACCCATCACTCCCCTGGCTAACACTTAAGTAATCTGCTTTCATGTCACTTGCTATTCTTCTCTATTCAGAGGAATAAACGAGATGATGTACACAGACAGCCCAGTACAGTGCCTGGCAGTTACTACCACCGCTTCTAACTCTCATCTCGTTATTGTTTATCGTTCCAAAGTTTGCCAGGTGCCTTCATGCACCTGAGCTCATTGGATCCTCCTATCAGTTCTGAGATTTAGGAGGTTACGTGAAGAAACTGAGGCCGGTGGTGCGAAAGGCCTGCAGAATCAAGGCTACTTTTCACGCAGACCTACTGATTCCAAATCCTGTTTTTTTCTCATGACTTTCTGTCAGGAATTCTTGCTTCTCTTACAGAAAACAACATTAAAAGGAATAAGAATTATGTTTCCCATATGTTATCAAAAGTGTTTGAATATATAATATGGACATTCATCTCTTCCATGAAGTTTATCCAATATTTTTTCTTGCATTTAAGGAAGAAAAATACATAGGCCAAATTCCACTATAAAGAACTTTGATTGGTTTCATATCAAATAATTGAAGCTATTAACTCCTTCAGTCATTCATTCCTCCATTCAGCGAATATCACATGCCTATCATACAGTGCTTGGTGCTGGAAATCTCTTTTCCTGAGATCTTAAGATTCAGTCTACGTTCAAGATTTCCCAGCCGAAGCCAGTGGTGGATACAGAAGGCTGTTCTTACAGGTACTTGAATGAACAGCAATGAACTCGAAGCCAGGAAATCAGAGAGCTCATCTTAGCTATGCCCCTATATAAGCTCAGTGACTCTAGACAAGTTCCTGGTACTCAGTTTCCCTTATCCATAAAACAGGCGAATTGGTCCGCATTATCTTTTTATTTTATTTTTTAAGAGACAGGTTCTCGCTTTGTTCCCCAGGCTGCTCTCAAATTCTTCAAGCAATCCCCCCACCTGAACCTCCCATAGTGTTGGGATTACAGGCATGAGCCACTACACCCAGCCCATGCTATCTTTAAAGTTATGTACGATGCTATGAATTCTAGAGATTCCCTGATTCTATATAACTGGCAAGCCCTTCTGACATCTATAAGTACATAATTTTGAATCACGATTTCATAAATTTTTGTGAGATGATCCATGTATTTATTGGAGCTTTAAAAATACTTCCAGATTGCAGCACAAATTGTTAGAAGTTTTTAATTACAAATTTGAAGCACTTTTAAGACTCTTGAAGCCAATTTAGCTTGCGAATTGTCCCTCCATGAAAATTGCATTTTTCATGTGTAAATCGTGATATGCGTGAACAGCCTGGATGAACCGCCAATGAGATTAAATGCTGATCTCATTGGAAAACCTAAATAAATAAATCAGACTCAAAACCTTCTCTTCTTACTTAGTTTCATTCTGTGATATGTCACTTTAGGATGATTTAAATTCTTGTATACAAAATGGTACTTTAATAAAATTTATTAGCCTATGTTTACATGAGTAAAGCTCTTTATAGCCTTGAAGTTTCTCGCACCCTTTCTCCCTCGGCAAATCATGATGAGACATGTAAACCTTAGTGCCTTGAAAGGTCATCGGCTCGGGGCCAGCACATGTTGACACAAATCCTTGATGCCCACCTGTGAAATCACACTCTCAGATTCTTCCCTGTAATTAAGGAAAAGATACCCGTCTAAGCATTACTTGAACAGCCAGACATAAGATTAAAAAAACTGAAGCGTATTTCCATATACTGACTTACACAAAAAAATCTGTCCCCAAACTCTTGCTCCTTTCTACAGGTCATTAGCAATAATACTTTCTTTTCTCACTCATTGAAGGAACCTTAGCTGAGCCCCTGCTCCATCTCTCACCGTGATGGATGCTGAGTACAGCAACGGGAATAGGCTTAGGCAAGCTCATTACTAACTCATACTGTACTTTTGGGTGAATTATAAAATGTAGCCTCTTCCAGTGGGGAGGAGTGCACCAGAGGCTTGGCGAGTTGAGTGTGAACTGGATTTCAGCCTCCACTTGCCTGTTGGACAGGATGACCTTGTGCAGTGAACAACCTGCACAACTGTACAAGGTGGCATGGCCAGATGTAAATAAAACATGTTTCCAGCAGAGGCACTGACTACTAGAGGAGAAAGAGCTTAACTTTGCCTAGAGATAAAGGTGCCTGAAAGCTTCCTAAAGAAGGTATTTGACTGACACAAGAAGGATAAGTGAGTAATCAACAGATGGACAAGAAAAGTAAGAACAGGATAAGCAGAATGTTCATTAATTCCAGATAATGGTCTGGAAATGACAACTTGCAAGTAGTCTGATGTATATGTGTGTGTGTACTCATGTGTGTAGGAGGAGAGAGGGCCAGGAGGCCTAGGGAAAGTCAGCAGATGAATCTGGCAAGGCAGGCAGGTGCCCCATTACGGAGCATCTTAAACAGCATGCTCAAGTGTTGAGACATGATTCTGAGATCATTAGGAGGCTTGCTTTTAGACCTGTGCCAATCTTGATATCACACTTTTAGAACATAAAAATCTTAAAGAGTATCAGGATTGGTTATGCCCAAATTATAAGACCAACAATTGACTTTTTCCATCCATAGCCTAGGACTGACATATTTATAGCACATGATCTGCACCTGTAAGAAACTTGGTAAGATTTTAGAGCCAGTCTGGCTTAAATCTATCGGAAAGAGAATTGGAGATAGGTGTTATCTGCTAAAATAAGTTTATCAGCAGCATTTGGGGAACAGAAGATAGAATGGGTGGATAACCATGAGAACGAAACCCAAGGACCTTCACCGCATAGTAAATAAAGGTCTTATCACCACCCAAGGATGCCCAGGAGACCAAGTGGCCTCTTGTCTGGACTCTGCTGAGAAGAGCAGGAAAACCTCCCCCTGAAGATCAATTATCTTCAGGATCAAGCAGCCTTCTCACCCTAAATAAAGTTACCCTATTTTTCCATGTGAAAAGCAAAAGCAAGAAGAGTCATGGAAGCTCATCAATATTAAGTTTCACCGTTTCTTAAAGATAAAACTATCCATGCAATCTTACTCGCGTACCTTTAGGGCGACTGTCAGCAATCAACGGTTGGAAGACTGCATTCTTTTCTCTCTGAACGGTTTTTGGTAAATATGATCCATTAGGGAAACAACGCGTCGGCTTTCGCAGAAACTTGGCACCTCGGCCGCCTCGGAGGGGCTGAGCAAGGGACCGCACGGGTCTACACACGCCGATCTGCCCGACCCGGGATCCTGCTCACCGCAGCGCCCTTCTCCGGACGCCGAGATCGCCGAGCGGGCGGGGACGCAGCGCGCGCTCCGGGCACCCACGCCGACTGGGCTTTGGGCGAGAGCCTCGGGATCCGGAGGCTGGGGCGCGCCGCTGCTCCGCCCGGGATGGGGCAGGGGCTGCGCCGGGCCCTGGCGTGGCGTGTCCGCGCAGCGCGGGGGGGCCACGGGGCCTCGATTCGGAGCCTTTGGGAAAGCGTTTCGTCCCCCTGGCCAGGCTGCGCGCGACAGGAAAAGAAAGCGCCCAGGACGCCGCCACCCTCCGGGGAGAAGGTGCCCCGGCCACGCCCCGCAGCCGCGCCCGCCCCGCGCAACTCCCAAGGAAAGCGGGGAGGGGAGAGGGCGGAAAGGGGAAAGGCAGGGGCCACGGGAGCCCGCGGGAGGCGCCGCCGGGGGTTGCGCTGTCCTCGCCCCGCCGCGCCCCTTACCTCGGGCGGAGCGCCGGGCACCGTGGGGGCCGATCCGCCCCACCCTCCGTGCCCCTCGGCCGAGAGACCCCCGCGGGGACGCCGGGCGGAGCTGGAGAAGTTTCTGGGGTCACTTTGTTCTCCACTTGGGCGCGCGCTGTGCGCCTGCAGCGGCCACGGCTACGGCCGCCCTCGCCCCGCGCGCCGCGCCTGTGAGGCTGCAGCGGCCGCCGCACCTTCCTCGGCCCCGGCCCGCCCCGCAGCGGTCCCGCCCCGGCCCGGCCCCGCCCCGCGCTGATCCCGGGCGGGCTCCGGGCCGCGGCCTTGGCGGTCTCCCCGGCGCTTTCTCTGGGACATCCCAGCTAACGAAAACAACTCGGGAAACACGGCGGAAGCGCAAACCGCCAGCCCTGCGCTGCCCGCGACCGCAGATGCGATGCGCGAATGCGACCCCGTCCCTTCCCCAGAGTTGGCGGCACAGAAGTTCCCCCCCACACCCCCCTCCCCGGTCTCACCAAGAACGGAAGCAGGAGGAGCGGGTGTCTCCGCGGCTGGGGAGAGCAGCCGTCCCCTGCCCCTTCTGGGAGGAGGGAAGACATGGAGATGGCTTAAAGGCGGAGGTGACAGTTGAGTTGGGACCTGAGAGTCCCGCAGAATCTGGACTTGCAAGATGGGAACGCTGCGGGTTAGAGAAAGCTAGCCCGGATCCAGTGGGCCTGGGTGATGGGGAGGATGAGAAAGTTAAGGAGAAGCGGGAAGGAAGGTTGCCTGGGGTGCTGACTGCCCACAATCGCTCTCCGCTGGAGGAGAGGGAAGCGAAGGCAGGTGCACTCCCGTGTTAGTGTCGGTGCTCCAGGAAGCAGGCGCCAACACAGGACTAGATGTGGAGGATTTTCTTAGGGGAAAGGGCTGCGGAACTAAATGAGAAGGGAGCCGTGAGAGCTGGAGAGACAGCCAGACGTTATGCAAATCTGACCCCAAGGGAGGGAGACCATCCTAACCTCCCTGCAGGCTAAGGGAAGTTCAGCAAGATCATCTGAATCCTACAACCAAAGGTACCCAACACAGGGATTCCCGTTCTCCTTGGAACCCACTTGCCTTAGTATTCACGTCTCCACCAGTCGCTGGCTGGGAGCAGCCGGGTTGGAATGTGGCCTTGAGCACAAGCCAGTGCTGGGTTTCTGAGCACAACAGCTAGGGCCCTTGGTCAGTTAAGGGCCAAGTTAGCTGGAGACCGGTGGAGAACTGCAAGGAACACAGTGTCAGTCCTCAGAAAGACAGATGGAAACGCCTTTCCCACAACACACCTATGGTTTTAAACCGAAGCCCCAGGGTTTGGCTGGGATCAGACAGACCTGCTCTCCACCCTCAACCACCAGTCTCAGTGCTCACTGAACTGGTAGTGACTGGCCCCTCCCACCAAGAAGGCTCCCTGGGTCCTGCCTGGGTGTCCCTACACACAAGGCTCTGCCTGGGGGAACGCCTCCTGCTCCAATCACCCTTGCAAACTCAATTCAACCACCACTTCTAAGGAGCTTTTCCCCGTTGGTCTTTTTTGGTATGTGTTTATTTTTCTTGCTTCTTTTATTGCATTTTTCACACTATTTAAAATATTTTTTCAGATTATAAAATATGTTTGTTGTACAAACTTGGAAAAATACCAAAATAGAAATAACCATTTTGTCATATTCTCTTGCAGAATCTTCATACTTAGATTACCCAAATCTAAATTCCTTGAGAGAAGGGGTCATGCCCAATTCATCTTTCTGTCCCCAGTCACTTAGTACATTTTCTGACAAGTAGGAGGTACCTAACAATGTTTGCAGAATTGAATTCTGTTTCCGAAAACTTTCCTGTACTGAGACAGTGGTTTCAACAAAAAAAATCCATCCTTCCTCTGAGGTCTAACTCAAAAAGAATTTCCTTAACATACCTTGCTCGCTTTTGGAAGATTCTTTGAAGTAACAACTTTTTACTCTCTTTTCTTTCTTTTATGGCATCTCAGGGAAGAGAATCTTTCTGCCATGTAAACTCTCTGCCTCAGCCTGGGCACCACTGGCCACAGAAAGGACATTAGACACATCCACACAATGGCAAGACCAGTAAAATATTATTGCATGCAATACCTGTCTCCAAGGAGCTCAAATGCAGTTTTTCAGCCTGTTTGTAGAGGAGAACTAGGACTCCAGCAATGATTACTTCTCCTAAGTGCATTTCTATTGCTTAATGCCCCATAACATTAACAGGCTAATACCCAGTCGGCCTCCCTTGTGCCCCAGCATCTAATCAATGCACGAAGACTGTGCAGACTCAAGCCCAGCCTCCTCTCCAGCAGAGGCGGGCAACCCTGCCAATGGGTCAGGCTAATTTTGGAGAAGTTGAGATTTCTAGAGGACAGCCTTTTCAAGGAAGGCATGCATTTCTCCTTTCTGAAGATCACTTGGCCAGATACAAATGAGTCTTTTAGCTGGCTGCTCAGAAGTTTGCACAATTTACTTCACTGCATTTTTCAAATCCCTGAAAGAAGGAGGTAGGCTTGATTGTAATTCCAAAAAGCTGCGTTTAGCCCCAAATTTGATCCACCTTCAACCATCTGCATGTGTGTATGGTGTGTAGTTGAGAGATACAGTCATGCATGTGCACACAAGCATGTTTGCATGAATGCACCTGCGGGTAAGTGTTCTCTTTTCTTTCTCTTGGATTTATTTTACCAGTTTTCCTTCCCACTAAATTACTAGAGCTTAATTTATATATCTTTGAAGGCATAATGAAAAACAAAAGGCCACCTGGTAGGATTACTATACCATAACATAAGGTCTATGTTTTGTTTAGACAATTGCTCCAGGTTCCAGATCTAAAAACCTTGGTTAGTGCTGCATGGACTCTTTTTTGGCCAGGGCCAGTATTATGACTACTCATGTCTGAGCAGGAAAATATCTCCAGGCATCTCCAAAGAGGAGACCATAGTCCTCAGTGCCCCCTGGGAAGCATGCCATTCTTAAATTTGTGAGTGAGTTTTGAGCGGAGCAGTCAAGTTACACTAGCCTGGCTCCTGTGTAACTCAGATACAGACACCTTACAACACATAGCAAAAGACTTTTCACCTTGGGCTTCACCCTCAAAAGATAAATCCTTAAAAACAAAAATTACTTGTGACACTGATTGTTTTAAGTTGATGAGACTGATGTTATTTTAAGTTTGTTTCATTTCTCATAATTTATAAAGTTAGCCTGATAATCATATCTGAAAATGTAAAAGTTAATGCTTGCTGAATCCAAATAAAGTACCTATTAAATTGCTGTTACCTAAAGATGTTCCAGCAGTTCTTGCTCACCAGCAAGTTATACAGTCAGCATTTATTTTCACTCCAGGAAATGTGTTTGTTGAACCCATAAACTTACTGTGGAACAGAAAACTTACAAAATGCCAGCACGCCTTTTCTCTCAGATTTCCCTTTATGATGTTTCATTCCAAGTGTCCAATTGCCTCACCCATTAAACTTGGTCTTGGACTTCATCGAAGCCTTGTCTGGTTGGATCTTCCTGAATTCCTTTTACTTCCTCTCAAGTGTCTCCATTAATGTTCATTCATTCCCACTCTGACCTCGACAGCAGAGTTTTCCTAACTTTCTGTTATATAAATGCTGCTTCTTGTTATTACTGAAAATATTGGGGTTTGGGGTATGGATATCACATTTCTAAGTGTGTAGGAAGGGAGGAAAAACAGACACTACTTCTGCTTGCTGACAAAGAAAACAAACCACATTTGAAGTTGAGGGTTGCTGGCATCCTTGCTTGAACATCTTTAGGTAACAGCATTTTAATAGGTACTTTATTTGGATTCAGCAAGCATTAACCTTTACATTTTCAGATGTGATTATCAGGCTAACTTTATAAATTATGAGAAATGAAACAAACTTAAAATAACATCAGTCTCATCAACGTAAAACAATCAATGTCACAGGTAATTTTTTTTTTAAGGATTTATCTTTTGAGGGTGAAGCCCAAGGTGAAAAGTCTTTTGCTATGCGTTGTAAGGAGTCTGCATCTGAGTTGCACATCTGGAATGCAGACAAGATCTTCAGAAGGGAAGTAATTTTTGAAATTAGACTACCTAGAGAATGGACTTTTAATCCAAGGTATTGAGCAATAATACCTTGAACTTGTGGCTATCATTTGTTTTACCCAAATTTTCTAATTATAAGCTTTAAATAAGCCACAAATTTTAAAAATCCAAATTTATGCTTTTAAATTAGATACAGTGTTTTATAGGACCGACTAAAAGGTTAGATTTGTATCATGACATCGCAAAGAACGGCTTTCCATAAAAAATAATTAAAAATCAGCCAGCTTTTACCAATGTAAAAGTGCTGTGAAATCTGTTTAGGTGTACTGGTTGTGTGGTTGAATAGGAACACACTAACCATCATGTACTTCCTCAAAAAGTGTTATAATCTAGTGATGATATATAACTTGGGGGTTCTAGTTTCAAAGCTGGGGTATTAAAGGAGCTAAAACCTGAACTTGATCTCATATTTATATAATTGCCAATTTCTTCTTGGTTTAATGCATCTTAAAAGGAAGAAAAAGTCTCAGGGTATATAACAATTATAGTAAATATTCATCAAATGTATCATATAAATTATTAGGTGAAATAATATATTTACATGTCAATGCATATAGACTTACTTGATTCTCTTAATAGCTTCTTTTTTTTTTTTCTTTTTGAGACAGAGTCTCACTGTGTTGCCCGGGCTAGAGTGCCGTGGCGTCAGCCTAGCTCACAGCAACCTTAAACTCCTGGGCTCAAGCGATCCTCCTGTCTCAGCCTCCCAAGTAGCTGGGACTACAGGCATGTGCCACCATGCCCGGCTAATTTTTTCTATATATTCTTAGTTGTCCAATTAATTTCTCT
>CAUYSK010007673.1:0-11111 GCA_963575035.1 Avahi laniger | reverse complement strand
AGCCTCCCCAGTAGCTGGGATTACAGGCATGCGCCACCATGCCCGGCTAATTTTTTCTATATATTTTTAGTTGTCCAATTAATTTCTTTCTAATTTTTAGTAGAGACGGGGTCTCGCTCTTGCTCAGGCTGGTTTCGAACTTCTGAGCTCAAACAATCCACCCGCCTTGGCCTCTCAGAGAGCTAGGATTACAGGCGTGAGCCACCACGCCCGGCCTAGTATCTCTCTCTTAAAAGAATACAGGTTAATATGCCATCTGTGAAACAGACCACAGTAAGATCCCTGATTGCTAAATCGGAAAACAGTGTGGTTAAAACCAAGTGAGCGCTCCTGATTCATTTATTCATGTTCCTGCTTGGCCAGGGCTGACACGTACAGCTGTGCAGGTTGGGTACTGTACAAGGATGCCACATCTGAGGGGGCTGCATTTACAGCAGAGACCTTGTAAATGTATGCATTCATTTCAATAGATTTCTGGCACGTAGCAGTAAAGCATCTGCTTCTAACAAAACGTTTCTGAAAAATGGAAGCAAAGTGGCCCGAATTTGCAGGAAAACACCATCTGGGCTGCGGCAGCAGTGGGCCTGGCTTCACAGACATTTGAGTCTGGGCCCCTGGCTTTCAGCTGCCGTGACTCTCACCCCTTCAGTGGCAGCATCAGATGAGCAGGACAGTTTTCAGTCACTCCCTGCCCTGCCTTCTGGCCACGAGCTGGGCGGCTCGCTCACCGCTGACCCTCTTCCCGCCAGAACATAGACACCCTGGAGCGAGTGGCGGGGCTGGAGCCCGAGGACCTGGTGGAGGCCCACGGCACCTTCCACACGTCGCACTGCGTCAGCCCTCTCTGCCGGCGCGAGTACTCGCTGAGCTGGATGAAAGGTGAGACCGGTGGCACCCCAGGTCGGGCCCCGCTCGCTGGCCAGGAGCAGCTCCGTCCGCAGTGGCCACAGTTCTGTCCTGCCCAGCTCTTTGGCTCCTCCGAGTGGCTGCCAGCGGCCCCTGAAGATCTGAGGTGGCGATGGCGATTTATCGCTCCCCACACCAGGTTGCCGTGGGCGCAAGCTCCAGACCACGTCCAGCTCTTCTCGGACTCGGGCCCTAAATGGGCACGTGGCCTGTTCTGGGAGGCCATGACTCCGTGGCTCTGTGTCCCTTCCCATCTTGCAAGAAAGGCTCACTGCGGCAAACGCAACTGCTTTCCAAAAAGATCAGCACCATCCGGTAGAACTTTCTGGGACCAGGGAAACGTCCCATATCTGCATTGTCCAGTGTGGCAGCCACTTGCTACATGTGGCTATCGAGCACTTGAAATGTGGTAGCGCAACTGAGGAACTGAATTTTTTCTTAATGTTGATCAAATTGTAAAAGTCAGGCATGGGGTGGTGGCGCACACCTGTAGTCCCAGCTACTCGGGAGGCTGAGGTGGGAGGATCGCTTGAGACCAGGCATTTGAGGTTGCAGTGAACTATGATGATGTCACTGCACTCCAGCCCGGGCAACAGAACAAGATCCTGTCACACACACACAAAAAAAATTAGAAAAGTCATCTACGGCTTTGACTGCCATATTGGACAGCGCAAGCAGAAGCTACGGAGCGGACTGGGCTGGACACAGGCCTGGCCGGGGGGGAAGCTGGAAGCTGTCGCTGCGAGTATAGACCACAGGGCTTGCTAGGGTCAGAGTCCCTGTTCATGTAAGGACACAGTGTCCAGAAAAAAAATTCAACCAATCTGTGTGTCTTGAACGCCTGCGAGAGCCTATTTCTGACATCCATTGTGCTGATTAAGAAGCCACTTATTTCACGCAGGGAAAGCCACGTCTGACATTCTTTATGCGGACGTAACAAAGCCTCTGGTGTCCGTGTGAGACAAGGACAGCTGCAGCATTTGTAGTCGGCCCTTCTCTAATAAGATGCCAGCTGACACCCGTGGGCTGAGGGAGGATTCCTGAATAGCCCAACTGCACACAGCTGGGGCCAGGGTACAATTCGCATCACCCCGTTATGTCTCCTCTACAGCAGTGTCACACGCATCGCTCCCAGATACCGTGCTGTCGATGCAGAAATATTTTACAGTAAATTACAGACACTAAAACAATGCTCTGTAAATGTTTGTTGAATGAATGAATGAATGAATGGTTGAATGAAGCGGTTAGAATTCTGGGGGTTGCAAGTGACAGAAATGCTTTCAACCTTCCTAAATCCGTGAGCAATAGGAGGATGGTTGTCACAAGGATGGTACATATTTGGGGGTCACAGGGGGTCTGTCACAGAACCCAAGGGTGGGAAGCAGCTCGGCCTAAGGTTCTGTCCCCACCCCAAGATCATCTGTGTGTTTTTCCCTCTCTCTTTGCCACTGGGGATCACCAGGCCTCTCTGACCCCCGGGGGAAGTGGGGCTACCCTCAAAGACCCACTGGCAGAACTTGACTTTGCGAGTCCAGATTCCCCAGGTGGGGGTGGGACACGCAGTTTCCCTGCAGGGCAAGTGTCTGCTCAGTCCGTTCCTTTATTCCTTCTTCACTAGCTGCAGACAGCGGCGCTGGGAGCCAGCCTTGGAAGCCTGGGGTGGAGGGGTGCTCTAAGAAGGGAGGTCTTTTCTGAGCAGGGCGGACACCGCCCCCCGCGGCAGGTTCCCCAGTGGCTGGGGGGTGTGCGTGTTGACAGGGCAAGAAGGAATATGGGGGGAGGCTGCAGCCCCCAGCCCGGGGCCTCTTACCGCCTTCTCTCCCTGCCCCTTCCCCACTCAGAGAAGATCTTCTCGGACGTGATTCCCAAGTGCGAGAAATGTCAGAGCGTGGTGAAGCCTGGTGAGCCTTCGGGCCAGGGACCTGTGGGGTGGACTTGGGTGGGGACCCCCTTCCTCTCACTGACCCCTTCCCAAAGGTCATGCTTCCCCCCGACCTCTGGCCACCTCTGTCTCCCGGACCAGTGCCCCAGATCTGTCCTGGGGAGAGCAGGGTTCTATCCCCCCGGCCGGTCCCCTCTGCTCCCTGACTCCCACCCCAGCCCTCAGGTCAGCCTCTGCTCCTGCCCGTTCTCTCTGTCTCCCCCTGTCACTGTCGCGTTCCGGTTCTCTGTCCGTCCGTCTCCGCCTCAGACATCGTATTTTTCGGCGAGAACCTCCCAGCACGTTTCTTCTCCTGCATGCAGTCAGTAAGTGCTGGCGGCGGGCAGGGGCGGCCCAGGGCAGGGAGGGGAAGGCCGCTCGGCCTGGGCAGAGGGTCCCGGAGCGCTCACTGGCCGCTGTCCCCGTAGGACTTCCAGAAGGCGGACCTGCTCATCATCATGGGCACCTCCCTGCAGGTGCAGCCCTTCGCGTCCCTCATCGGCAAGTAGGTCGGGGTCGGGCTGTGGGGGCGGCCGGGCACCGGGCGAGCCAGGAAGGGCGCCACCCACTCAGCTGGCCGTCCCCGCAGGGCGTCCCTCTCCACCCCGCGCCTGCTCATCAACAAGGAGAAGACCGGCCAGGTGAGCCCCACTCGCACCCGGTCCTCCCTGCCCTCCCGCTAGCCCCCTCGGGAACCAGGGGGCAGGCCGCAGAGACAGTCCCCACTGGAGACCCCCAGCGCTCCTCGGCTCAGACCCAGGGATTCTAGAATCCACAAGGGTCAGGGGCCAGGCTGCCCTGACTCTCCAGTCTGGGTCATTCAGGACCCTTTTGAGCGAGTAAATTCCAACTCCGACCGGCTGTAGCCAGAAAAGGAATGTCGTGCTTCTTGGGACGGAGAAGTCAGGGCTCCTCAGACAGGGACTCAGCTGGACCCAGGGCCTGCCCGGTGCCGTCGGGGGTCTGCCCTCTCCCCCCTCAGCTCCTTGTCTGCGGGAGCGCCTGCTGGGGAGAGCTGTTCCCCTGGAGGGGAAACAGGCAGTGACGCCACACAGGCAAAAACGTAGCATGGGCCAGACGCGCCCCCAGCATTTACATGTGTTAACTCGCCCACACCACAGCCCTTTCAGGGGGTCCCTGATTAGCCCCATTCTACAGATAAGGAGACTGAGGCACAGAGGCGCCAAAGTCACTTGACCAAAGTCACAAAGCTGGGATACAAACCCAGGTCACCGGCCTCCAGGGTCTGTGCTCTTAGCTCTCTCCCCGCCCCCACCCCGCCGCTCCCTCCCCCACAGAGGGACCCTTTCCTGGGAATGATGCTGGGCCTGGGAGGCAGCATGGACTTTGACTCCAAGAAGGCCTACAGGTGAGGCCCGGGCCTGGGGCGAGGCGGCAGGGAGGGAGGGTGCAAAGGCGCAGCTGGCAGGGGCCGCAGACAAGCTCTGACTCTCCTGCCGCACTGCAGGGACGTGGCCTGGCTGGGTGACTGTGACCAGGGCTGCCTGGCCCTCGCCGACCTCCTCGGATGGAAGGTGAGGAGCTGGGGGACCCTGGCCTATCCCGAGCCCAGTCCCTGGACCCCACTTCCGCCCCTTGGGTCCTCTGTATGGTGACCTCTGACTTCTGTGAACTTTGCCCCCACAGAAGGAGCTGGAAGACCTTGTTCGGAAGGAGCATGCCAGAATAGATGCCCAGTCAGGGTCAGGGGCTCCCAACCCCACCAGTTCGGCTTCCCAGAGGAAGTCCCCACCACCTGCCAAGGAGGCAGCCGGGGCCACTGCAGAAGGGGAGAAACCCCAGTGACAACTGTACCTCGCAGGAAGGACACCCAGCTCCTCGGGGACAGCTGAGCCCCCACCAACCCTGCCCCCCCCCGCTAACCTGCAGCTCTTGTCTGGGGCGCTCAGAACATCCCCCGATCTCTTAACCACTTCCTCCCGAAACTGGGGTCTCAGCTGCCCCCACAGCCGTAGCCAGAATCTAACATCTAGACGCCTAGTCTTGAGCAACCCGTTTCTAACAGCCCACAGTCTCTAACTACTCCAGGGGTAAGGAGAAACCACCCTAATTTCTAACTGTCCCCAGGGGACCCCAAAACATCTAACTATCCCAGGACAGGGAGCTGAGAGCCCCCCACTCTCGCTACTACTCCGAGGGCCTCTGGCCAAATGTACCAAATCTAACCACCCCCAGGGGTGGGGGCCCCCCACGAATAACTCACACCCAGCGGGGAGGGGCGGGTCTGAGCCTGAAGGGCTCCCTAGTCTCTGCCTTCAACTCCAAGTGGGTGCTGGGCCCCCTCCACTTGGGACCCACTTCCCACATGGGGAGGCCAGAAGACATCGCTTATTGGAGACAAATTAAAAAGAAAAACCACTAACTGGCGTCTGTTCCTTCCCGTGCGCAGCCGCAGCCGGGGGAAGCGGCTGGAGGGAGGGGGCTGGATCTTGGGCCACTGAGTAAACCAGCACATCTCCGGCCCTTAGGAGAAATTGGAGGGAAGGGTGGTGGAAGGGGACCCCAGGAGGTGCGTGGGGCCTCTGGCTCTGAGCCCTGGGCCCCCAGCCTGCCAGGGTCCCTCCCTCCAAAGCCCAGTCTCTTAAGGCCTGAGCCCCCGGAAAGAGAGAGGAAGGTTGACTTCAGATACCCCCAGCCCCGCCTCTTCCCCCTGCCCGCTCAGCTTCCTCTCTACGTGGAACACTTTCACTTCCTGCTACTCCAGGCCTCCCCTCCGAGAACAGGTAGGGCCCCCAGGGACCAAGCATTGGGCACACCCGGCACCCCCACCCCCATGGTACCAGGCAGCTGCCGCCCGTCCAGCCCTGCCTGGCTCTACCCACATCCTCCTCCCTCGGGACCCAGGTGGGCATCTGCCTCTCTCTCTCTTCTCCCCCTTCCTGCTCTCCTCTCCTGCCCTCCCACCCCCCAACCCCGAGACAGGGCACCTGCCCCTGCCCTCCTACCGCCCTGGGTTTCTGGCCAGTGGGCTGATTTATTGGTTTAGCTGCTCATTATCCACGCGCTACACCCACCCAGGCCGGAATGGAAGGCCCTGGGGGCAGAAGCCTGTGCTGTCCATCGCCCTCCCCCAGGGCCCAGGTGATAACCTGTCGTGGGGCTCTGTACCTGGTCAAAAGCTGGGTCTGATGGACGGATAGGTAGAGGGGCAAGTGTGTGATAAAGAACGAAGAGTACAATGTTCATGGTAGAATCCAGATAGCGGGCATACGAATGTTCCCTGTATAGTTCTTCCAGCTTTTCTGTGCATTTGAAAAATTTCATAATAAAATATTGGAGGAAAAGATTCAAGGGCCCCTCCTTGGTGTGGGAAGGGAGGAAGAAGGGATGTTGCGCTACATTTGGCAAATATCTGAGTGCTAGATGGCACAGTGGCTCACGCCAATGATCCCAGCATTTCTGGGAGGCCAAGGTGGGAGGATTGCTCGAGGCTAGAAGTTCAACACCAGCCTGGGCAACATAGTGAGACCCTGTCTCTACAGGAAAAAAAAAAAATGCATGGAATGCCTACCGTGGGCCAAGATCTTTTCCAGGCACCGGGTTCGGCAAGAGCTGTTACTCAGCTGGTTCCATTCATACGGCCTCACTGCTTGTTAAAATCGTGAAATATTCCCTGCCACTGTAAATAGCTCTTGTTTTGAGTCCTCTCCCTCCACCCCAAGACACACTGGCCTCTCTTTTGGGGTCCCCAGATCTCCCCAGCATCTAAGATTAAAGAGTTAACCCATGGGACAGCAGGAGGCTCCATTCTGACTGGTCAGGGTCTCTGCCATATTGGTTATAAATATTCCGCATGTTACCTGCGGGTGGAGCAGCTGTGAGCCTTCCCCTCTTCCCTGCCAGAGGCCAGACCATGGCTGCCTGGCTTCCCGCCTCCTGACGATGGCCCAGCTGGAGGACAAGACCTCTGCAGCCCCCACCGAGGGGGAGAGGTGAGGGGTACTGGAGCGAGGTCTCCACCTGCCACCCCTGGATCCAGAAACCCCTTCCATCCAGTGCCCACCCCGCCACGGGACCCTGAAACCTCATCTCTGACCTTTGGCCCTGGGCTGCCCCTTCCTGCCTCTTTGACCCCACCTCAGTGTCCAACCGACCTCTGACCTCCTGGACTCTGCCCATCCCAGGCCAGTCCCATCACAGGTGAATGGAGCAGGCGACACCCCTCTAGGGGTCCTCAGCACCCCAGAGTCACTTCTTCGCCTATGGAGGACACGGGGGGTGTGGCAGGTCCCAGAGCTGGGTGCCCAAGATGCAGAGGCCCTCGTGGAGCTGTGGCCACCAGGGGTGAGTCATCACAGCGGGGGACTCATTCTGATGCTGCCATGACATCCTGTATCAGTCAGGACCCTGCTGGTTACTAGGGACAAACCCAACACAAAATGGGCAAACCAAAAAGGCTAATTATCATTCACAGGACTGAAAAACACAGAAATAAAAGTAGTTTCAGGAAGGTCTGGATCCTGAGCTTCAAACAACTCAGGAATTCTCTTCATCCTGTTTCTTGGCTTTGCTTTCAACTGTGGGGAATTTGGGATATTTTGGGCTACAAGTAACAGACACCTGTTCCGTAGTGACTTAAACAAACAGGCATTTATCTACCATAACCGGAAAGGCAGCTGCTGGCTCTAGTTCCGCGGCTGTGTGCCACCAAGGCCAGCTTCCCCATCGTTCTCTCGCACGTCCTTCATGGGTGCCCCGGGGCTGCCCAGGTCCAAGTGCGTGTGTGCATTCCAGGCAGGAAGAAAGGAGGCAGCCACCAGTTGCATCTGTTTCTTCTACCAGGAGATGGAAAAGCCTTCACAATTAATTCAGAGTATATAGATGGGGCCAGGGTAGCAATATTTTTAAAAGCTCCCTTGGAAGTTATACAGCCAGAGCTGAGAAGCACTCCCTATATCAACCACTATTCATCGCTCCCGGCTGGGTTTAATGCCTGAAACAAGGAGTTCTGCTAGGGAGCTGGGCTAGATCTGGAGAGGACAGCTAACAGGGTCTACCAGAGCTTCTTCCTCAGGAGAGCATGTCCTTCTGGTAGCAAAAATGGCTGTCCCAAGCTCAGGGTGACATCCCACCAGCTTAGCAACACCACTGTAAAAAGAGACCTGTTTCCAAAGAATTCCAGCAAAAATCCTGTGGAAGACGTCCATTGGCTGAGCTTGGATCACATGCCCGTTCCTGAACCAAACAGTGGGCCAAGAACACAGTCATCCTATTGGCTAGGTCAGGTCATGGTCCCACTCACAAGCACTGAGAGTAGGGAGAGGGTTTCCCCAAAGGAAATCTGGGGTGTGGAACCCAAAATAAGGGAAATGGATGCTAGGCAGGCAAAGGTGACAGCCACCCACACACACTTTCATCAAGCTGACCTTTGCCTCCAACCCTACAGAGTTTCCTGGTCACAGGACATGACCCCAGCCAGGTTCTGGTGTTGAGGACAGGACCTTTGCCAGGAGAAGTCAACAGCTACCAGATCCAGAAGTTTCCTGGAGGTGAGGCACCTCCCCCTGAGTTTCCAGTCCACAGTAAATTTATCAGCAAGAACTGTCAGCTTTATTTCCAAAACGTCTCCTGAATTTTCCCGATCCTGTCTGCCTCCGTCACCCTAGCCTGATCCACCATCACCTCTTGCCTAGACCACTGTGGTGGCCTCCTCTCTCTTCCCTGCTCCTGCCCTTTCCTTCTTGCGATCCACCCTGAGTACGGCACTTAGAGTGGGATTTTCAAACATCAGTTAGATGTGATACGCCCCAGTCACTTTCAATCACCCCATTGCATTCATAGCATTCAAGACAATATATGCTGATCTTTATTTGTGTACTCAGTTATTTTCTGTCTGTCCTCCCCCCAAAAAAGGTAAGCTACAGGAAGGCAGTGAACTTGTCTGCCTTTTAACAACTGTATTCCCAGTGTCTGGAAATGAATAAGTGCTCAGTAAATATTTGCCTAATGAACGGATCCTATTTGGTGGCATAAGTGGGATCCAAGAGTAAAGACATAGGAAAAGATGGGGACCTCAAGGAGGGGTGAAACTCCCCTGTTCTGAAAGTCCCCTGGGGGGATTACAAATGGGGAAGAGAGAGTCCCAGGGGAGAGAAGGCTGCCACCCACCAAGTTTCCTTTTTCATTCTTCCTTGTCCCCTCACCCTAGGTGTGTTCCTGAAATCTTCCAACCTCCGTATGCCAGACCTGCCCCATCTCCTGGCCTTTCTATCAGCCAGCAGGTACAGGTCACCTATTAAAGTGGTTAAAGGGGACCCTTCCCTAAGACATTCCACCCACACTGTGGCTTCCACTTATCTATTCTCAGGGATGTATTGCCCAGAACGCTGCTCTTGCTCCCTCCCACTCTAGGGCCCGGACACGAACGCACAGGTGAGGCGTGGTTCTCCGAAGGTGGGAGAGGCTAACTTGCCAGCCTCCTCGGACCAGGGGAATGGGACTTGAGGGGGCTGGAGGGAGCTGGGGGCCTGGCAGTCCCTGAGAGAGGAGGGGATGGGGCCTGGATTCCTGCGTCCTAACAAAGAAGGTTGGGGGAGGAGGGAACTGGGGCTGCTGGACTCCTGGGCCTCAGTGGCAAGGGGACTGGGGACCTGGACTTCTGGGTCTGAGTGAGGAGGGTCCTGGAGCCAAGCGTCAGCACCTACGGCAACAAGGCTGGGGACTAAGTCTCCTGGTGCCCTGAAGGGACCAGGGCTGGTCCCTTGGCCACCTGGCATGACTTCTCACTTTTGCTGGCCCCAGATTCTCTGCCGGTTGGCAGGGTCCAACTGGACACCTCAAAGAGGGTGCTTTCTGTGATCAACCAGCTCTACCTGGATACCCACAGAGGCTGGGGTACAGAGCAGACCCCCAAAGAAATGGAGCCAGAGACGCCCCAAGCACCTGATCCAGGTTAGCTGGGAGAGGCCCTGGGCCCTGAGGGCTGAGGGAGCTGCTGCCCCTGTTCTATGGGACCCAACCCCTCCTCACATCAGCCCCCAGGATCGCCGCCCCTCACAGGGTCTCCTGGGTGGAAGGCCGGCTCAGCCTGGACGTGCACCATCCCAGCCCGGCTCTGGCCAGCTTGGTGGAGGATGAGGACGAGGACAATGACGACTACACAGATAAAGAGGAAGACCCCGAGGATGTGCTGACTGTTCACGTCCGAGCTCTGGCCAGGGCCCGCAGCAGCTACGTGGCCAGGCAATACCGCAGCCTTCGGGCGCGCCTCACCTCGGATTCCGCGGGGCCCCACCGGCCCGGCGACCCAGCCACCGAGCTGCTTCAGGATGTGCGGCACCTCCTCACTGACCTCCAGGATCACTTGGCAAAGGACCCCAACGTCAGGGCTGTCTTTGGGAGCAGGAGGCCTGGGGTGCCCCAGAAGGAGGAGGATCTGGGTAATGGGAGGACTGAAAGGGACCCCCACGGGTTCAGGGCGCCATCGCTTGGCCCTACACGTGTGTTCGCATCCAACATCTTTCTCTCCATTGCCCTGCACGCATTTCTTTTTCCAGTCACACGCCCTTTCCTACGTACACCGCTCCTCGTTCTCTCTCACACGTGTGCAAGTTCACACCCAGGCGGCTCCCTCTTCCCCACGTGTTCACACTCATCTCTCCACTTGCGGGTGGCCTTCAGAAGCTAGGGAGGGGTGGCGATCGGCCACGGTGGGTCACATTGGGGCCCTGCCCTCACCTGTTCCCCTTCCCCCCGCAGGCCCCGCGGTGGAGGCGGCCGTCTGCAGCGCGGTGCTGGCGCCCCTGAAGCCAGCCCTGTGGACGCGACTGCGCACGCTCCGAGTCCGGGAGCTGCGGCAACTGCGGCGGCGCCAAATAGCCCTGCGGGTGGGGGCGGGGCCTGAGGGGCAGAGCCCCGCCCCCGCTCTGCGAAGCCGCATCCATGCGCGCCTCGCTCACCTCCACGCCGCCTGCGCCCCGCGCCGCAAGGTGGCGCTCCTGCTGGCGGTGTGCAGTGATGTCTACGCGGGCCTGGCTCGGGGTGAAAACCAGGGTAAAGGAGGGGTCGGCGTCTGCCTGGGTGGGGAGTGGCTTGAGGGTTGGGGGAGAGAGGTAGGAGGTGTCTATGCGCACGTCGAGGGAGAGGGCAGCATGCTCCAGGGGGAGGCGCCTACGCTGTCCAGGAGATTCTGGTAGGAGGCGTCTGTAAGCGGGACAAGGTGGAGGGGCAGCCAGCCCGCGTGGTCCTGGGGATCGGATGGAGGGTGTGTGCGCGCCCCCATCCACCTCCGGACCTGTCCTCCCGCCTCCCCAGAGCCCCTGGG
>CAUYSK010007672.1:0-18374 GCA_963575035.1 Avahi laniger | reverse complement strand
AAAAAATGAGTGTGAATTTGATCCAGTAAAACAAAATAAATAGCTAGAATTTTTTTAAAAAAATATTATTAGGGGACACACTATAGAAGATACTAAAAAGAGATATAAAATTACAGTAATTAACTGAGCAGTAACAGTTTATGATTAGACAGATTCCATTGAAATAACAATCCATTAATCTCAAGTATCAATAAACATTCATTACATACGAAATACTATTAATATTTCAGTGAGATCTTTTATAGTTTCAAATGACTAGAACCAAAATTACTTAAGCAAAAGACTAAGAATGACTTAGGCAGGATGTAAATGGTACTCAAATTATGTTTTATGTCACCAGATTTTCTCTCTTTCTTATCTCCTTTCTCCTCCCCAGCATTTCCCTTTTTAGCCAGATTTCCACTCATTCTTTCAAGATAGATGTAGCATAAGGTCCTATATCCTCTTAAATTTAAAATTTTTTGGAAAACACAAGACTCAACAAAAAGTTTAGTATGGCTTTTTGTCAAATGACAATACTGAAACTAATCAATGTGCTAATTGACTTAATCTTGATTCCTTTGTTCTATAGATACAGCTTTGAGGTAGGGCTTCCCTTGTAAGTCATATACCACATACACATATTCCCTACATGGCTGTTGCCTAAAAGAATTTCTATCTCTGTAAATTACGTGTCTGGCCTTCACATTCACACATTCAAATTTTCAAATTCAGTTTTATTGTTTAATTATTAAATAATAAAAACTCTGAATTTGTATTAAAGAATGTTGTAGAACTATGTGATGTAATTGAAGAAGAAATGGCATTCAAAATGAAAGAAGATATATTTGTTTTGGCTACAGGAAAGGGACATTTCTTCTACTGATAATTGAGAAATGGATAAATGTGAAGAAAAGTTAGTGGTTAGTAGCAGAAGAGAATATGTGTCTAATGACCTAAACAGCGAGAAGGGTCACATCATGGAAGTAAAGAGAAAGTTACGAGGCAAAAACATTGAAGAAAGAGTGAAAAGTATTGAGAAACTGGAGTTATTAGTCTCCTTAAAATTAGAGAAGAAAAATTTCAGTTTCATCTAGGCATACAGTTGCATGATGTTATCCAAAATTAATTTAAAGTTACTATCTTGGAATGAAAATGAAGCATATTTGTTTGACTGGGAATTGCAGAACAGCTGCAACACAAAGGCTGGAAAGAGCAATAAGATCGAATATAACAGTAAGCAACTGATCGATTTCCTAGATGATGAGATCTGGGCAGGACAGAAAGGCAAACGAAGACTGCGGCGAAATACAAATGAAAAGGAATCGGAGATCTTGATGAAACGGAAAAGATGGCTGCTGACATTGCGATAGTGATAGAGAAGCGAAAATGAGAGCCTGTGTTCAAAGAGTACAATGTTGATCTCAGAGATGAAAAGGTTTTGGAAAATGAATTCTGGGTTATGATCATGGGAAGGAAGTTGCTAAAGAGGCATGTGAATAAAGGGCATTCAGATTAATTGGAATTCATGCAAGTTTTAATGTGTCTTCTCTGGACTAATCCAAGTTTAACTCAGTGTTGTAATAGAATGGTTCTATGAGAGTTAGAAGAATTTGATCTGGTTCTGGATTCTCCACACTCTGTTTTTCAGTAATAGATATAGGAATGCGCAAGTTATTGTTGATGACAAGGATCCCTAACCAGTGCTTAAGGTTTCATTCATACATGTGCTAATTCACCTACTCTTTCTTTTAAAGGGAAATGTATTAAGAGGGCCTGTTTGTCAGGTATAGCTATGTTCATGAGGAATATAAAGATTAATATGACATGATCTCTGTCTCAAAAACCAAAATGTATATTATAGATATTAGTATGGAAGAAGACACTGGACACAGTGGGAGAAAAATTGAGGAGTGGAAACCAGGAAAAGAAAAACAGAGAAGAGCTTTATTATCTAAAGTGATAATAAACATCGGGCAGGGGGGAGGGGGTAGGAGGGGACGGGTATATGCATACACAAAGAGTGCAATGGGCACCATCCAAGGGATGGGCACACTTGAAACTCGGACTTGGAGGGGGCAGTGGGGGCAAGGGCAACATACATAACCTAAACATCTGTATCCCCATAATATGCTGAAATAAAAAAAAAATCTATTTTCCTTCCTCTCCTTTAGGAAAGGAAGGAAAATAGATGTTTTTCTCCAGAAAAATCTTTTGAGGATAGGTTTTTAAACTACTAATTAAGATTAAACTCATAATTCTCTTAATCAAAAAGAAAAGAAAATTCTTTGATTGTCTGAAAACTATCCTAATCAGAAAAATTACTGGAACTTCTCTGATCAATATCATATTCAAATGATTATTAACAAGAAGCAATGTGATGCATTAACACAAGATTTTAAAATATTAAATTCATTATGTTTTCAAATTCTCTTAAATGAATAAGGAAAATATAAGATTTTTAAATATGAAAACAAAATTTATTCAAACTTAAATGCTAACGTATACTACAAAAATTATTAGTAAAATAATTCTAGGACATATATGTCACACTTCATTTACAATATTTTCTATTTACTGTGTTACTCACAGAATGATGAGAAAATATTTTTCAACTTATACATTCCAAGAAAGCATGAATACTTTAACATGCAATTTCTAATTTCACATACACCAAGGAAAAACTTCAAATGTAACTATTATGAAATTTATTCAAATACTTATTTATCAGTGTTAATTACTGTAAATAAGTTATTCTTTGTCTTGTGAGGATGAAAACTGTCACCCAGGCTCTGTTTGGTGGTGAGGAACAGAAATTTCAGGAAATGCCTAATTAATCCCTAGGACAGAGGTCCTAGGATAAGAGGAGACAGGAACAACCAACTTGGCCTAATATTGAGCCTTATTCTTCCAAGTGAAAGGGAAATGATGTGTATAATGCAACAACATCTATCATACAGGTTTAACTCTCAGTTTAGATCTCAATGGATTTGTCTCTCAGTCCTATGGTAGGCAGGAAACAGGAATTAAAAGCTGAAAAAGATATTGTACTAAAGTTCTTAAAATCTTTGAGTACACACAGAACTCTTTTGAGATTTTTCTAAGAGGATAATAAAAAAAAGAATTCTCCGTATGTTTGTCAGGATAAATTAAGCTATTCTATGTGATGGATAAATATAGAAATAAATCTGATTTCAGTTGCGAAGTCTTTCTTCAACTTATAGCTAGAACATTTGAATCACATCATCTCTAAGGTCACAATGGTAGGAAAAGAGAAGAAACCTAAGGAAGGTAACTTAGCTCTCAACTGTTTTGGCCCAAAAGTGTCTTATGTCATTTCCATTCATAATTCAATCCTATAGTTCAATCACAATGTGTCACCTAACTGCAGGAGAGACTGCGAAATCAAATGTTCCCATGAGCCCAGAAAAATACAAAAAACAGCTTTTGAGGCAACTTTGCATTGTATTTGTCTCACACCATCTGTCACTTTGAAGGTGATTAATGTCTACTCAGGGTGTGAATAGTGTTTCCCAGAGGGCAGTGGATACTAGATTAGCAGGTAATTTGGAGAAGCAGTGGGAGAGGTTAAAGCCCAAAAGTGAGTCCCACTGGAGGAACAGCTGAGATCCACAGCAGGAGCAGCCCTATCTATGGGAGGAAGAAAACCTTCCCTATCCAATGAGAGCAGAGGCGGCCACTCTACTTTCATTGGATAGGGAAGTTTCCTTTATGATCCATGCTATCAAGCATAAGATAGTTAATGAAACTTGTTAATGAAAAACTGCTGATGAGGAATGAAGGAACTAAGGTTACATATATTTATTTCATGCTTTCTCTTATTTCTACTTTTGTTCAGTTTTTTAAGTGGTCCTACTTTTGAAGGCTGGTATGGTGTAATTAAAATAAAATTATTGCTATCTTGAAGCTTTTGCTGGTAAAAAGGTGAGTTGGATTTAAGCAGTCTGTCTTTAAATTTTCAGGTTGGAATGTTCTTAGTTTATTATGTTTTTTTCTGTAAATATTTGTTGCTTCTTTTATTTGTAAAACATTGCTAAAGGCACTAAAGAAAATAGAAAGTTGGGTAAAGGTTTCCTCCCCCAAGGACATTCAGACAAATAGAGTGGTGAGTTAAATTCACAAATAATTACAGAAAAACACAAACAATAGCTAAGTCTAGCAAATGTGGTACAAAGTAATTTAGGAAACCAATCAAAGAAACCATATCTAGTTTGGGAATAAAGAAAAACTTAAAAAAATCAATCTTCTAAAAAAATCTCTTTAAATTTCTACACAACAATTTTCATAAATTTAAACATAAGCTTTACAGGAATTGACAAGTCAAGTCCTGATCTCCCCAAATCCCAGATTAAAATTTCTGACTTCTTGTTGAACACTTTAAGGTCATATTTCCCCCTCCTCCTGACTGCTACTGGCCCCACTGTTTTTCAAGTCAAACTGGCTTGAAAGAAATTTGTTAATGTTAACTTTTCTTTATGGATTATTTTCTATATTTGATCAGTTAAGATTCATATTCCCTCTATTCACACTCTATCTTATCATAGTTGAATGTTATCTCTCTGTTATATTTTACTGTAATATTATTCTCTCTATATTCTACAGTTCCCTCGATTAATACCCTATTATTGATGCATTCTACATCACTGCATTCATCCACCAATTTCACCTTTCAAAGCCCTGTCCTAACACAAATATCACTTTGAAAAAATTATTCCTAATCCTCTTAACCAAATGGAACATTAAATTATTCAATATCTATTTAGTCAATAATTTTTTATATTCTAGACAACATCACATTGCTTTACTTGCTTGTTTTATTATTAGTCCTACCAAATATTTATCTGCTTGAAGACAGGAAACATGAATAAGTATACCTTGTGTTTATTAGGTACTTAATATTACATATGTTGAGATGAAATGAATTCTCTAAACTACACCATTTGCAATTGAAGGAGAAGGTGTAAAGTCAGCAACAAGAGACACCAAAGTACTATGTGAATAGTCTCTTCAATATTCTACAGTGCATACCTTAATGATAATTAAAGAATTGATTGTATCAATAGCATATATTCAATTTTAAAATACAGATATTTCTCATTGATAATTCTTTGTAAGTTTACTAAAACAATGACAGGTTTAGTTCCCCCCCCCAAAAAAAAAATAAAATTTTCTACTTAAAGTAAATATTTTCTTCTGGATCCAACAAATATAGAAGTTTTAGAAATAGAAAAAAAGTGCTCCTATGTACCGTTTTCCAACAAAAAAATGTTGCAACATTATTAACTCCTGTACAGCTTGCCAAGTCCCACTGGACCTTGAAGGAAAAGGTCAAAATTATTTATACATTATTTTATGCTCCAATATTAGCAATAGGTTAGGGGAAGCAACTATTTAAGAAAAAAATGGACCCATTAAAGATCTCTAGGAGAAGTACTGTCAAGGAAAAAAATTATGGGATCATAGAACTCTAGTAAAAATGTCAACTTGCCTGTTTCAGTGTTTTATACATTGGTTAGTAGTAGTGCCAAGATATCTTCTCACAATGGAAAAGAATAAATTATGCCACTATTATCTGAAATATATAGGTCCCCAAAGAGAATGCTTTCCTTTATAGATCCTGGTGCACTGTGGCCTCAGTTCAGCTCATAAAACACAGACTTGTCAAAACATCTTATGATTAGTAGAGAAGTATATTTTGAGTATTTCAGGGGGAGGAGTTAGTTTATTATTCAGAGTACAGATTATATTTCAAGGGAAAATGTCTAACACAAGAAACAATAAAATTATGATTGCACGATGTTAAGCATTGTCTTTTGGCAGAAAATAGGTTCATTCATTAAAGTAAGAGACTCCGTTATTTTTAAATACATTTAAAATTTTATAAGTTTATTAAAGCAATATAAAATAAACAAAAAAGCCTAAATCATCAAAGATTTTAGTTTATATAAAAATAAAATCTGAAAAAAATTTTTCTGGACCCATGATCTCAGCCATTTTAAGAAAGCATAATTAAGGATTGCTGTATCAACTGTCCATATGTCCATGAAAAGTCATATTCAGTCATTCTTACACAAGCATTATAAGTGGTGAGAGACCTAACAGGAAATATTGTGTGCCTAAAAGCGAAATGGAATCAGAATAATAATTTTATTGTCCATTATGAAAAAAAATGGTATATGAAGTAGAAAGTCAATCACAGGTAGAAGTTTATATAGGTGGGGATTCTGTCATAAACAATGGGTGGGATACCAGAGTGAAGAGCTGGCATCCAAGAAAGCTAAGGGACCCATGCATTGCTTAATTTACAGGAATTTATTGACTATCTACTAGGTACATTTCACTCAAGGTAGTAGGGAAAGAGCAGTAAATAAAATATACAGAAAAAATATTTTCTTGTGAGGCCTACATGACACTGAAGAGAAAGTAAACAAAATTGGAAATATATACTATCTGGCAGTAATACTATAAACACAATTGGTTAAGGGAATAGCTGATTTCCGTTAGTCTCTCTGATTTGGGAATGCTGGAGAAGACTGAGGCTAGAGGACAAAGCAGTGTCATGGCTGCTTCCTCCCTGTTGCCAATAGGGCCACCTTAGCAATGAGTTTTTCTGCTGGTAGCAACAGTTGAAACCAGCAGTAATAGTTGATCCCAGTTCATTGTCTTTCCAACAATGCCAGAAATAATCTTTTTGGGTTCTTTCAGAGACAACCAATAGCTTGAATCTTCTACATGGTCGATACAGGACTACATCCTCATATGACTTCCCCTCACAACAACCAAACTTCAGAAAACTAGGATGAGCCAAGTACTATCCTCTCTATGTTAGTGTGGAACCCAGCCCCATGGTGTCCTCCCACAAGCTTTTAATCTTCAGTAATTCCAAACTCATCTCTTAGATCCACAAGTCATAAAAGAGATAGCTGCTCCTGCAGTTACCACTTCTATGAGACATCAGCACTGCCTTTTTGTTCTTTTGCTCAGTCTGTCAATACCTAGTTAAGCATTCTTCATATTATGTTCTCTGTGTTAAAATATCTGATGTTATTTCTTTCCTATAACTAGACGCTTTGTTGATACATTCCTAAAATACATATAATTCCTTTCCCTAATAATTTTCTCTATGCATGTACACACACACAGACACACACACAGACATATGCACATGCTCACCCAGAGACCCCTTCCCTATCTCAGTTCATACTACCATCATACTCTTAGATTTGCAAGACAGAAACCAAGAAATTGCTCTTGAAAACTTTATTCCCTGCTCCCCTATCAAATAGCTCACTAAAATTCAGTTAATTTTATTTCTTAAATATCTCTCAAACTCACCTTCTTATCTATTCCTCTGCTACTTCCCTGATGTGCCTCCCAGTATATATGCTCCCTATTGTCTTCTCTTGGGCCCACAGGTAAAATAATGGCAACCTAATTCTAATATTTCTATTCACTCTATATTTACCTGTAGTCTGTACTTAAGCCATTTAAATACCTAAAATGGATCATCTCACCCTCCCCAATCTTCACCTTCATCCTTAAAGTACAAACCAAAATCTTTAACATCTCCTATAAAATCTTGCTGCAACTGTCCTTGCCTAACACTGCTGGTTCACCTTTCAACGTATCCCACCTGCATTTTGTACTTCATCATCCTTAAGAGTTTTTTAGTTCCTTAGTTGTTCCAGGCATTATTCAGGGCTTTTGTAAATGCTTATTCCTCTGCCTGGAATGTATTTCTATCCTCAAACTCCCAACTAATTGTTCATGTTTTATCCTGCAAGTCTCAGCTCAAATTTCCCTTCCATAGTGAAGCCTTTCCTGAATCCCCATGTTACATTCAGGCTTTTCTTTATACCTCTCATAGCCTCGGATACGCTTTTTCAGAATCCGACTCATTGCTGTCTGTTCTAATCCCTCATACAATATGTGTAAACAAGAACAAATTCCCGTCAGTGTCAATCAAATATGAAGGCTCAAAATACAAATCGAATTTCATATTGCAAGAAGCTATCTGACCAATGGTTAATGCATGCCTGATCTGCCAAGTTAAAGTTTTCAAAGACATTTCAAGTTTTTCAATTGACTTGTTCACTGGAGTAACATTTTTTAAAAATGATTTACTAAGGTATTATTCTGAAAAAAGAAGTCATTTAAGATTTCTTGGGTTAAACAAAGTTAAGAAGTTTCTTTACTCTTGGACTTCTCAAAACATTTCATTTATTAAAAATGATTATAAATGTTACGTTTTATATAAATAAAAATGATACCTAGTATTTTTCAAGCATCTTTTGTGGGACACTAGAATCCCTGCTAAAATTCAGGATTTATTGCTTAGAAACACATGTAAAACACTGAGGTTTATATCTGTCTTGTAAGGCTATTTGTGAATACTCTAAATTTGAAAAATAATGGTCCACATATTCTAATGTAGTTTGAAAATCATAAGCCATATTAAAAAAATAAGTAAAATAAATAAACCTACAGTTTCTAAATTATATGGAAAATTTGGGGTTTAATTTTAAACTTTTGATAAATCAAACTCGAAAAAATATATTTATTAATTTAAATCTGTTGGGTGAATAAATAAAATTCTGATTAATTTTTGATTATTTCTTGATTTCTTTGTTTTTCCACCATTTTCTCCTTTCAATTATTTTTGTGATGTACATGTATTATTCCATTATCATCACAATCTGTTGTTATTGAGCACTGATATTGGGAAATAGATTAAATATTTATAAAATATATTTTAAAGCATGAGACATTATGTCTAATTTTTGCTAATATTTTCAGAGTCCATTATAATTGCATTAAAATATTTTATTATATTACATAACAAAATTTTTATATTAATTATATAATTTGGTAGTAGTGCCTATGAAAAATAATTTAAATTAATTTATCTTTAAATACTTCCTTTTACTATTTAAATATATAAAATATATTTTACTTAAAAGCAAACCACTATAAAAATCTAATATTGTCACTATTGTAAAAGACAAGTCAATAATCTTTTTATCTATTCTTCTTGATTTTTTTATTATTTCAATAGATTTAGGGAATGCAGTATTTTTTGTTATACTGATGAGTTGTATAATGCTGAAGTCAAGGCTTTTAGTGTGCTTGTCACCAGAATGGTATATATTGTACCCAGTTGGTATCTTTGACACATCTCTTTTCTTGGTTTCTTTAAGAGAGAAAGGTAATTTTTTTTAAAGTTTAGCTGTTTCTATTATTTATTTCCATATTTCTAAATTATATATTTGAATGATGTCTTGATATATCAATTTATCATTATACTTTATAATAGATTAAAATTTTGTTATCTTATTATTTTACCTTCCCCATTCTCCTAATAGACTTATATCAATAATGCTAATTAAGTCAATACAATGATTATATAAATACTGTTCACTGCTAATGGAATAAATGCTTTCTGTTTTACCTTGTCAAATATAGTTAGAGGTCTCTTGGAGATAATATTTGACTCACTTTTACATGCATACCTCTTTATATTTTTTTGTTTTGTCCAGTTTTCCACCAAATCTATCATTTGCCTATTATTATATTTACAATAAAATTTCTAAATACATGACATATTCTATGAAATCCTCCTTTCCTTTTTATTTGTTAATATCTGCCTCCCAAAGCCCTCTATTCTCCTATTCTAATGCAAAGTAAATGATCTCTAGGTGGCTGAAATACTGTCTTACTTGAACTTCCCTTCTCAGTTCTCCTGGGGTTAACACACTACTTAATTCATCCTATATCACTCTATGTATGAGTTTACTATATTGCTCTACTAGGAAACCACAATGGATAGAATCTGAGGATATAGGTCATTAATTTTTGAGTCATATCAGATTGAAACATATCTTCATCTCACCATGCGTGTGATACATAATTTGGGTATAAGATTCAAGATTTTAGAAGTCATTTTCCTTTGGTATTTAAAAATGATTGTTTCATGTGTTCTAGCATCAAGTATTGCTGTTGATCTTTTCAATATCATTTTATCTTCATTCCTTTGTATTTGATTTGGTTTTTTCTCATTGGCTGAATTATCTTTTTTTCCCCCCCTAAAAGTAGTATTTTTTTTTCAGCATATTATGGGGATACAGATGTTTAGGTTACCTATGTTGCCCTTGCTCCCCCCACAAATCTGAGTTTCAAATATGTCCATCCTTCGGTTGGTGCGCATTGCACTCTTTGTGTATGCATATACCTGTCCCCTCCTCCCCCCCACCCAACATCCAATAGATGCTATTCTTATATGTGCACTTATGTGTTGATCAGTTAATACCAATTTTAAAAGCACTATTTTGATCCTACTGTTTTTGTCTCCATCTTGTTTTTAATCTTTCATGGGTTTGATATAATCACTCGTTCTATTCTCCAAAATACTTTTTTTAATTTCTCCTTCAATATTCCTCTTCTGTAACATATCAGCAGTAATAATTTATTTCCAAAAAAATTCTTTTTGTTCTCGGAGTTTGTTTCTCATAGCATCTCACATCTTTCTGAAAATACCAAGAAATAAATTTGAATTTATTTATATATTCTAATTTCTCTCTTTTCTCCATGTTCCTTTTCATACAGGTGAAAATGAAGAGAATGACCTCCCATTCTATTGACAATAATAAGAGGAGCCTGACGCTCTCATACATAGCTAGTGGGAAGGCAAAGCTAGAGCCCTTTCTGGAAAGTAATTGTCCAATAAACTAACAAAATTAAATATGCATTTACTTTGTTACTCAGAATATCTATTTCTAGGAATTTACCCCCAAGATTAACCTCCAACAAGGCAAAAAATGCATATGCACAAAATAATTCATTTTGGCATGATTTATAATTGAAAAATTTTGGAAACAATCCAACGCCCATACCTATGAGAGTGGTTGATTAAACTATAGAATCCAAACAAATGAGAACTACACAAAAGTAAAAAGAATGCAGAAGATCTCTGTGTATAAAGTGGTAAACTGTTAAAAATCAAATTACAAATTAGTATATATAACATGCTAGCTTTCATGCAAGAAAGAAGGGATAAATAAGGCATATATGTAATCTACTCACTAGTGCAAAAAATGTGATAAAGGATAAACCAGAAATTAATCAAATTGATTATCTACATAGTGTGAGGGAAAACTGCACAGAGATAGGGTGGCATGTGAACAGGATTCATCTTTCCCTCACATTAGTATAAATAGTTCATAATCATGGTTTTCTGTATAAAATAGCAAGATAATTATTAACTAAAGGTGCTTATTTTCATCTCCTGATAGAACATGTATTTCAAACTGTTTATAAAATTTTTCTCCTTATTTATCTTCTCTGCCTTAAATAAATTCTTACATGCCTATTTGTCTTTATTGAGACATTTTAGACTTTTTCAGGGTGGGTGAGGGGAAGCTTCCATGCATTAAGGGCTATAGTTTTCTCAACAAAATATTATTCCCTAGTCTCATTTACTTTACATAATATGTATTTTTAAAAAGTCAAAGGCTTTGGACTCATAGAATCCTGGGTTTGAGTCCTGGCTATTACTTCACATGATCTTCTGAAAATACATGAGATAATATATAAATTGTCTAATATTCAGAGAAGTAGCCAGTAAAATTTCCCTGTCCTTCCAAATTCCTTGTATGTGTTAAAGAGTTAAATGTATGACTCTAAGGAAACTTGATCACTAAATAATTGCATGGATTGTTTAGTAAAATTAATTGGATTTATTTTATCTAGGCACAACAAAATAATTTAATTGGAAATGTGGCAGTTGAGAAAATTTCTAGAAATAAAAGCCAGTATCAATTATATTCACTCTAGTTTTAAAAAGAGAATTGGGCTGAATGTTGAATGAAGATAACTTTCAAAGTTATTTAAAATTCATATTTGGTCAAGTTTTTTGAAAATCCTATTTTTAATAGGAGTTTCAACTTCAAGAGATTGTAATTTGCATGTATATTTATTTCATAAATATCTTCATTTTCAGGTTAATAATGAACTACACTTGTGAAAGGATATATCCATTCTTAGTAAATCATCTGGCTTTACATACATGCTTTAAGAACCTGTACTTAAAATATTTCTTTAAGTACTTTAGCTTGGTTTTAAATCCATTGCAATGAACAAAAACCCCTTTTGTAGGTGAGCAGTCATTGACAACTGAGATTGCTTTTATGGACATTTCATATTCAACTAAGCCTTACACATCTGTTCTAGCTACAAATTACAATTTCAAAATGATCATAATTCAGAATTTTACCATAAAAGAGTAAGATTAAGTGATTTAAATGCATCGGTATGGTCTTTGTTCAATGTAGCATACATTTATAAGGCTTCCTCGGGTTTAAATGTAAATTATAAAATATATTCTCTTTATTTATAAATTAGATTCACAAGAGTTTTATGATTCTTACATATTTATAACCATCCAGACATCAATGTAAGATTATGTTTAAGATCAAATTTGTTTCAATGAAGTACTCAAAAGTGTAGGAAAATGAACCGTTCCACAATCTTTCTCTTATCGTAAACATCATAAAAAAGGCTAATTCACATCACCAAAGGAAAAAAAATAATTGATATGACAACGATGCTTTAGCCAATAATACTTCAGTCTTTGATGCCACTTATACAAATTGAATTGTACTAAAATTTAATTTGTAATGTAATGATTGCTGAGAGATGAGTACTTCATTTAAGCTATGTTAATTGACTGCAGAATTCTGCCAGTAAACGAATGAATGAGTGATGAAGAGACTTGTATATTTTTTTCACTTATAAAGCTGCTTCTACAAACTTCTAAAGGTATATGTTTCTAAGTGTTTTCTGCTTCCTGGAAAGAACTTAATCAAATATTATAGCACAAACCACTTCAAATTACTTGGAAATTTTTTTTTCATTATTTAGTCTTCACCTGTAACAGCCATCTGTTCGATTAAAATTCCACTCGTATACACACAAGATGTTCTCCTCACAAGTATAAAGTTACCAAAATGCTACTTCATATTTTCAGTTAGTACAAGTCACCCAGAATATTGAAATCATAAGAATGTGTTTCATATCTAAGGATAATTCATGCCCTATATGATCAGAACTCAACTACATTTTATGTAACCAGCAAGCTTGCTTAAATAACTCTGTGTGTGTTTGTGTGTGTGCATATGTTTCAATTAATAGCTCCAAAATGTTTTGAAAACTCAATTCTTTTGCATGGTTTTATGGATGGACATTACAGACTAAATTTAGTTCATCTTTTTAAAATGGAAAAAGTCATTTTAGGCGCATGTGAGCTTAGAAATACAAGACTATTAGAGTGAATAAAATAATCATTTCTGAGACATAGAAGAAATCTCCAAAACATTTAATATAACTCCCAATTTAAAGTTTCCAAGCACTCCAGAATATCTCCAACAAATGTTTAATAAGCTGCCTGTTTATGAGCCTACATTAATAGGAAACTATATCTTTCTAGCCAGAGAATTATTGTATAAAATTGAATTTTTTAAAGTACTGATATAAAATTATGACTTGCAAATCTTAGTCATACAATATGTAAATGCATGCTGAATTGACTGAATTTTTTTATTATAAAGTGGTGAATATATTTAACCATATGGTTATTATTCAGAATCCAAATATATATGACAGATTCTTATACCCATAAAAATAATAGGATATAGTCTATTTATAATTATAAGACAGTGAATAATGAATTCTGAAAATGGATATTCAAGGTGTCATCCTTATTTTGACAAAATAATAATTATATTATAATAATGTAACTCTGAGGTAGAGAAAGACAGATACTGTTATAGGCTGAATTATGTTCCCCCAAAATTCATGTGCTGAAACCCTAATCCCAGGTGTCTCAGAATGTGATTATATTTAGAGAAGTAATTAAGTTAAAAGGATGTCATCAGGGTGAGGTCTAAGCCATGACTGGTGTCCTTGTAAGAAGGGTAAATTTGGATTCAGACGGGTTCAGAAGGAAGACAATGTGAAGATGCCATGAAGAGATCGCCACCATAAGTAACGGAGACAGGCCTCAGAAGAAACCAAAACTGCCAACATCTTGATCCCAGGCTTTTAGCCTCCGGAATACTAAGCAAATAAATTTCTACTGTTTAGGCTACCCAGTCTGTGGCACTTTGTTATGACGACCCTAGGAAACTGATAAAGGTGGTTTGGGAAAGCCTCTCTTGGAAGGTAACATTGCAGCAGAAAACAGCAAAGTCCAATGGCTCTGAGACAGTACAAATGGAAACCTTTGTAGCTGAAATGACTTGATTAAAAGAGAAGAGTAGGAGGAAATTAGATCAGAGGTAGGAAGAGGGCAAATAACATTTGTGCCTGCAAGACAGTTCTCCAGAATCAGTGACAAAGGTGAATACACATTCATTACTCAGAATTTCCTACCTTCGCTTACAGAGCATTAATCTGGAACACAAAATTCAACAATTAAAAACTAACCTCCTAGAATTTCTATCCTCTGAAATCTCATTTACAACCTGTGCTGTAGAGGCTGAAGAAAATTGAATACTCCCATTCATTGTTGGTTAGAATTTGATCAGCATTATCTATTCAAATTTCTAAAACAATTACCTGTTGGCACAGTTGTTCAAGAATCTCCCACAAAAATGAAGACACAGATATTGAAGTATATAAATATAATCATATTTATTATGCCACTAGTTATAAGAGAAAATTTTGAAAAATATTTGACTGAAATAAAGCAGTTCATAATATGAAGTCTAGAGGAAAATAAAGGAAATATCCAACAGAAGGATAACTTATTGAGAAATAATTTGTTTTTTCTTTTTTCTCAGGGTATAATTTCTTAACTCCTATTGTATGTATTATAAACTGGAATATGGCCCTTTATGGCTTTCAAACAAATTTTTCTACATAATTTTATTTTTTTATGATAACAACACTAAGAATTAGATATTATCTATGTCTTTGGTCCCCAACCCCGCCCTCGGCCACAGACCAGTATCAGTCCATGGCCTGTTAGGAACTAGGTCACGAAGCAGGAGGGCAGCAGGCAGGTGAGTGACAGAAGCTTTATCTGTATTCATAGCTGCTCATCATCATTCACATCACCACATAAGCTCCACCTCCTGTCAGATCAGGGGCAGTATTAGATTCTCAAAGGAATGCAAACTCTACTGTGAACTTCACTTGTGAGAAATCCAGGTTGCACTCTCCTTATGAGAATCTAATGCCTGATGATCTGAGGTGGAGCTGAAGCAGTGATGCCGCTGGGGAGCGGCTGCAAATACAGATTATCACTAGCAGAGAGGTTTGACTGCACAGTAAATGTAATGCACTTGAATCATCCCCAAACCATCTCTTTCCCCCTGAAATCATTCAAAAGTTACAGATGATGCCATAATGTAAAGCACTAAATATTTACATCTAAATGAAAATGAAAAGTTATAAAAATTTGAGAAATACAAGAGAAACTTAGAGTATAATAGACATAATACTTATATTACAAAAAAATGTATGAAATTCATAAGCTAAGTATTCAATTCAAGGACAACACAGAAAATCAAAGAAAGTAGAACAGAAAATATAATCATAAAAACAGAAGGAAATTAAATGGAAAGCAAAGGAATAATAGATACTATCAATAAAGTCAAATGCTAGTTCTTTGAGAAGAGTAATAACTAATAGTCAAGAAATAAAACCTGAAGAGATAAAAGAAATGAAAAAATATGGGACATTAGTAAATCTATTTACAAAGATAACATGACTACATAATACATTTTTGAGTTGATATTTATTGAAAGCTTAAGAAATGGATAAACTATGTGGACTATAGACTAAATATTTTATTTATTTTTTTCCTTTTTTTTAATTTCAGCATATTATGGGGGTATAGATGATTAGGTTACATATGATGCCCTTGCTCCCCCTCCCCCGCAAGTCTGAGCTTCAGGTGTGTCCATACCTGAAATGGTGAGCATTGCACTCTTTGTGTATGCATATACCCATCCCCTCATCTAAATATTTTAAAAGGCCAGAAAATTATAGGTATGTTTACATATCTAGTTTAATGTCATAGTAATAATAGAGAAGGGCATGTGTGATGGTGAGTATTATAACTAGGTGTTCTGGTGATGGAGAGTTTGGGCGAGATAAACATTTAAACTGGTAGACTGAGCAAAGCAGATTACCTCCCCTAATGGTGGCTGATACCTTATTGAGAGAAAAGACAACTATGAAACAATTCCTTTTATGATTATAAACACAAAAACATAAATAATAGAACATCAGTAACACATATATATATATGATTCTATACGCACACACACATGCACACACACCGTGATCAGGTGAGATTATTCCAAGGAACATAAGAACATCTTTTAATGAATTGCCTAAAAATGATTTTAGTGGTTGTTAGAGAAAAAGAATTTGATAAAATTTAAAGTTCATTTATGACAAATTCTTTTAGTACAACAGAATTGTAAGAAAATATATTTAACTTAATAAAATTTATGTATCAAAAATCTGTGGCAAAAGTCAGTGTGATAAAAGAATTGTAAAAATACTATCTTAAAGCAAGAAACAGAATTACCCACTACCATGAATTCTATTCAATATTTACTAGAAGTCTTATCTAGGCCGGAATAGAAAAAGGAATAAAGTATAGTATTATAAAGGAATCATTTTAAATTTTGTCATAATTTTTTGCAGTGATTGGCAATATGGAAAACTCGATAGAATCTACAGACATGATAAAGCTAAATAAGCAAAATTAAAATATATAAAATCAATATAAAAATAATACTAATTATCCTTAGCAAAACTAATTTCAAAATGAAATTTTTAAAAACTCAATTCACAGAAACAGCAATTCATGTGGTATATAGGAATAAATCTAATTAAATATATTGAGATCTGTATAGGTAAATTTTTTTTAAAAAATGATGTATATAAAAAATAACAAATAAATGAAGAAACAGATTAATATATAGTAAGATTCAATATCATAAAGATAATAATCCACCCCATGATGAGTTTCAAAACTCTGGAAAATACAAAGAAGCACAGTAAAGAAACATAAATAAAACATAGTGCTTTCTGTTACATATTTATTTATTGCTTTAATTATTTTTCTTTTTGAGGAAATGGCACAACCTTTTGAAATGTCTAAGTTAAGATTTGTTTTGACAAGTATTCTTTATTTAAATGTGGAGGATCTCTGAAATTATTCAAAAGTTTTTAAAGTATGTCTGATTATTGAGTATTTAAATATGAGTGTGTAGTTTTATTTAAATTAGTCTCTGGCAAGAAATTCTCTATTTCAAAGCTAAATATTCACTTAGATAAAATGTAGTGAAAGTAGTAAAGAAGTAGGACATTATAAGTTGTCACATATTTGGTGATAAAAAGTAATCAAACATATATTTAGCACAGGAAATTTGGTAGGGTAATCTTTATTATTTTCTTATTAGCCTATTCAATGTAAATTGCTTTTTACTTTTAATTTAACTTATGAAGAAGTCTAGGTTGATTCCTAGAATTCTATTTACAATGAGAAAAAATTTCTGCTTTACTGCCATATTAACTATTTAGATATTTTAAGCTTCTATTTCTCTTGCTTGTAGCACCAATTAAGAGTTGTGAATGTAATTTACACATCCTTGTTAATGTTCAATGTGTGTGTATATATATATATATATATATATAATCTATCAAAGATACTGCCTCAAAATTAATGCTGCAAAGGGCTTTCTGTTGTAAAAAAAACATTTCTGAGTCATTATGTGTACACTTTGAGAATGCCTAACAAAAATCAAAGTGGAACATTAACTGATGGTTCTGATTTTATGTTCTGTTTCCAAAAGATTTTTTTTTAAAAATCACATAGCATTGCACTATAATTTAGTGTGTTTCTTCAAAAGTTATGACTTCTGAGTATGTCAAATCAAATTAGGATGCAAAGATTTTGAAGTCATCTGGCTTATGGTGAGCAAGAAGGAGCCCATTACAGCTCTCCACTTGACACTGCAAATCTTCTGGATCATTAAGCATCCTGCGTGAAAATACCATAATCACATTGTGCTATAATGATTCTCAGCTTCATAAATAATATTTCAAAATCCATGGATGCAACAAATGCCAAAAAACTTTAGAGCGTGGCTTTCTTTATCCTATGCAAACACTATTTCCAAGATATTTCTGAAAGGAACACATTCTTATTAACTGATGACTAATTTTTAAATAAGCAAAATGGTAGACTGTGAGATTAGAATCATATTTAACTCACTTGAGAATTCTAAGCTTTCCTCTCTTCTCAGAAAAATTTTTATATTGCTATTTGACCTAAAATTGTATCTAAATGTTCCATTTCT